>JAKVIS010001575.1:0-32251 GCA_033119425.1 Bufotes viridis
ACCCCCGCCGATCTGATATTGATGACCTATCCTGAGGATAGGTCATTAATAAATATAACTTGGATAACCCCTTTAAGGGTGTTTAAGCTAGGGGGGCTGAGGTGGGTATAGAACAGGTTGTTACGGAGGTGGCGATACATAATATGTCTACTTTTTTTTTTTTTCACTTTAACACAATAATAGCAGTTTTGAAGCAATAAAAAAAAAAAAATCATATTTTAGTGTCTAAATTGTCTGAGAGTAATAGCTTTTTTATTTTTTGACCGACTGTCTTAGGTAGGGTCTCATTTTTTGCGGGAAGAGGTGACGTTTTTATTGATACCATTTTTTGGGACATACGCCTTTTTGATCGCTTGGTGTTGCACTTTTTGTGAGGTAAGGTGACAAAAATTTCTTTTTTTTTTACACCGTTTTTATTAATTTATTTATATGGTGTTTATCGGACAGGGTGGTTCATGTGATATATTTATAGAGCCGATCATTACAGAGCGGCGATACCTGATATGTGTGTTGTTTTGTTTTTTATTATAAAATAAGGGGAAAGAGGCGTTTTTTTTCCTTTTTTTACTTAAAAAAACTTGAATTGTTTTTATTAAAAACACTTTTTTTTCTTTACTTTATTTCTGACTTTCACTTTTGGGGGTCTGATCCCCTCTGCAATGCATTACAATACATCTGTATCGTAATACATTGCCTGTTAGTGTATGACACTGAGTCCTACACTAACAGGTTGCCTAGGAGACCGTACATGGCATCAGGCTGCCTTCTCAAAAATCGAATCCCCGCCACAGCAGCGCGGGGACTCGATGCGCTTCCTCACCCGACACAAACCCCTTCTATGTCGTGGTCAGCGGCATAGAAGGGGTTAATCCGCAGGAACCGGCTTTTACAGCGGCAGATACAGCAGGGACCCAGCTACCAGGGACTGCCGGACGCCTTCCACGCATCTCTTTTCACGCATTTTGCGTTGAGTGAAAAATGCAGCATGTTCTATATTCTGCATTTTTCACGCAGCCCTGGCCCCAGAGAAGGGCTTCAGTGAAAAACACATTGTATCCGGAAGCAAGTGCGGATGCAATGCTTTTTTTAGTGATGGTTGCCAAGAGATGTTGTTTGTAAACCTTCTGTTTTTTATCAAGCACGACACTCCCATGAGGGAGTGCGATTTTCCATTCTGATATATGTCATATTGTCATATTACATTATGTATGTTATTAGACAATAACAAAATAATACAAATAATACACCTTTACCTTTCTTGCCAAGCGCTTGACCTTTTTTATACCCCATCTTCTGAAGTAACGCAAAGCCCTTGTTTTCATTGCTCAGCGCCTCATTGAGTACAGTTTCTCGTCTTTCCTTTTCCACCTCTTTCAAGCTTTTCTGTCTGTTCTTAACATTACTTTCCTTTTGCTTCTCTTCCTTCTGGTAAGATTCTTTGACTCTTCTTGGAACAGGGATTCCTGGTCTCACATCCTGTCTGGTATAGAAGTAAACACATGCGCACTTTAGAAAATGTTTCATTTTCACAGTAATTAATACAGTTCGACTAATACAAATTATTTTAAAAAAAGTAGGAAAAAAAAGAACAAAAATGCAGAATTGTGTGCTACAGAACTAACTAAATTCTAAATGTCCATGTGACAGTTCCTTTAGTAAGATCAGGAAAATCAAGGATGTGTGCTAACCCATCAAGAAGAATTCCAGCATCTCCAAGATATTATTTAGATAAGACTTTATTGTTTAGTAGACATTAGGCTTGTTACAATAACGGGCGCTAGAACATTAGTGCATAAACATTAGTAGGAACAGTCTATGAAAAATGGCACTGACTGGTGGCCAAGACTGTTGGCACTGTGACTGGTTGCTGGACGACTGGCACTGACTGCTGGTGCTGAGACTGCTGCTAGCGGCTGGTAGGTCAGACTGCTGACAGGGGCTCCTCTCTATATGGGTTATAGTGCTATGACTGACGAACAGAAATGGCACTGTGACTGACTAACTAAAATGGTGGCAGTCTGACCTGCTTTCCGCTCTCTCCGTCTTCTTCACCTCTGCCAACTCTGTCCTCTTCACCTCTGCCTCCGCTCTCTGTCTTCTTCACCTCTGCCATCTCTGTCCTCTTCACCTCTGCCTCCGCTCTGTCTTCTTTACCTCTGCCCTCTTCACCTCCGCTCTCTGTCTTCTTCACCTCTGCCATCTCTGTCCTCTTCACCTCTGCCATCTCTGTCCTCTTCACCTCTGCCTCCGCTCTCTGTCTTCTTCACCTCTGCTGTCTCTGTCCTCTTCACTTCTGTCTCTTTGTCCTCTCCTCATCTGTGTGCATCTATTCTCTCTGTTTCTCCTCTCTCTCCTCTTTGCCCTGTGTCTCCATCTTCTCCTCCATTTCCACCCTTGCTCTGTCCTCTCACCCCCTCCTTATTGGGCCCATATCTTTCTGCACCCATGCCATCGTGTCTCTGCACCGTGCCCTCTTCTGTCCCCTACTTTCCTTCACTCGGCCCACGTCTGCCTTATGCCGTCCCCAGGGACAGAGGGCACAGCTGTTGTGTGCGGGAGGTGCCCACTTCTCCTCCTTCCAGGAAGTAGCTGGATGTGTGTGATTTTCATGGACCTACGGAACACACTGAAGCCGGTAAGTGTCCCTCCTTGGCTCCCCCCACCGCGCTGTGTGCTGTTGTGTTTTCTCTTCATTTCAAACTTGTGTGTAGCGCACACAGCGTTGTGTCTGATTGGACGCCGCGCATGCCCAGTGCAAAACTGGTGACACACACACGGACACAGCACACTCACACAGAGATTTATTTATTACAGATAGCATCCATGCGTTATAAGACTGTACTTGTCTCTTCCTCAGGATAATACACCTTAGGGTAAGGCCTCTTTCACACGGTCGTCACGTTTGACGCCCGGATAAGAGGCGGGTGTGTTGCGGGAAAATGCGCAATTTTTCAGCGTGAGTGCAAAGCGTTTTAATGCGTTTTGCAGGCGCTTCCGAAAAATCTGCATGTTTGGTACCCAGACCCGAAGCCCTTTTTACTTTGCATTCTCTATTGAGAAAGTTATATAGGAAAATAATAGCAATGTTATAAGGGAAAATAATAAAGATCGGGTCCCCGTCCCCATCGTCTCCTAGCAACCATGCGGAAAAATCGCACCGCATCCGCACTTGCTTGCGATTTTCCCGCAGCCCTATTCACTTCTATGGGGCCTGCGTTGCGTGAAAAATGCAGAATATAGAACATGCTGCGATTTTCACGCAACGCAAAAGTGATGCGGGAAAATCACTGCTCATATACACAGCCCCACTGAAATGAATAGGTCAGGATTTAGTGCGGGTGCAATGCGTTCACCTCGCGCATTGCACCCGCGCGGAAATCACGCCAGTGTGAAAGGGGCCTAAGACCACAAGGAGTGGACGTGTACCACTCAGCCATATGAGGCACAGCTGCATTGTTTCTTAAGACTTCATTGGTAATGGCCACGTGGTAGCCAGGTGTGATCTAATTTAGGTATGTGTTAACAAGGTAAGTTCCAGATGTCCAATTATGTATCCATCTTGGATTCTTTCCTATAATTTTCCAGACATGAATGTTCGAGATAGTGATGTAATGTATTTATTCATTTGTAATACTATGAAAATGGTATAACTTAACATATTATACTGCATTGTAAATTGTTTTATTAATAAGACAAAAGAGATTTGCCCTGGAGCTGTTATGAAATTCAACTTGAAGTCACCATTGCTCTTCGGCTATCATATATGTAAGCGCTGGTCACCGTCTCGGCCTGCTATTGGTGGCACCCCCCTGTCGCAGGATGTTTTGACCTGCGTGCGCTATAGGGAGATGCAGTGGCGGCCGCGCAGGAATCCAGAGAGACGTGGGTGCCAGGGAGCAGGTAAGTATGCTCTAGAGGAGGGGCCCAGGCATTCTGGGGGTCATTAGAGGGATTGGAGAACCCCTGATAGGTCTCTCCCCCGGGTTTCGGTCCAAATCTGTCCTGCAGGATATAAAGTGGAATTCGGAGTATTATTGGGTTAATGCAGATGTAATTTCTCTGTGCGCAATTTTTTAATCACCAATAAAGAGGGTTTTTTCGCAAGTTGCTGGGGCATCAATGGGCGAAAAGTTCTCTCTCTCTTTGGTCAATATATTTATGGCCTGGTAGGAGAGAAGTTTTTTGTTTGCATCAAGAAATCCCTTTGTTACAAGCTTGATCCGGTATGGCTGCAACATCTACAGCTAGTGTTGAGCGAACTTGTGGTTTCAAGATCGGCGTACAAGGTTCGTGTTATCTAAGAATTCCGCTACCATGGACCATAACTTATGGTTCGTGGTAGCGGAATCCATAATGGAATTCTTTGTTAACCCGAACCTTGTACACCAAACTTGAAACCACAAATTCGCTCAACACTGTTGACCACCTGATCTTTATTTGGTTGGGTGATGGAGTGGCCATACTGGATTTTAGGTTTACAGTTTCATACCATGCTTCTAGAACCCCTCCTAAGACCATGGCCTCTTTCATATGGTAAGTCCTCATGCACACGACCGTAGGTGTTTTGCGGTCTGCAATCCACAAAATAAACGGAAGCTGTTCCGCGTTCGCGGAACGCGGCCCATTGTAGAAATGCCTATTCTTGTCCGCAAAACGGACAAGAATAGGACATGATATATTTTTTTGGCGATGCCACGGAACGGAGCAAAAGACGCGGACAGCACACGGAGTGCTGTCCGCATCTTTTGCGGCCCCATTGAAGCGAATGGGTCCAGGCCCGAGACGCGGAACCAAAATACGTTTGTGTGCAGGAGGCCTAAATATTCTGTCAGTATTTGTAAGTCAAAACCAGGAGTGGGTCCAAAACAGAGAAGGGGCACAAATATTTCTATGGTACCTTTTTTCTGTCGGTTCCACATCTGGGTTTGGCTTACAAATACTGACCATGTTAAACAGGCCTAAAGAAGTATAAAAGCGGCTCACCAGTACTAGGATATGGATCACGTGGGAGCACAATCTAAATGGCTGCCCGAAAAATCCGAAGCAAGACTATAGAGTATATAGAGATTATCCAAACAAACTTCTTCCATCTCACCATTCATTGTCTCCTTGCACGGAACAGACCGGACCAGTCCTCAATATATGTAGCGAAGAAGGAAAAACGTTCCAGCAATCCGATTAAAACCTTGGCGCATTATTTTTCACAGTGGCAAAAATTCACATACGTGGATAACATCCCCCTCCACCGCTCTGGTTAGCGGTGGTTAGCTCTGGTTAGTGGTGGAGGGGATTGTTATCCCAGTATGTGAATTTTTGCCACTGAAAAATAAAGCGCCAAGGTTTTAATCGGATTGCTGGAACGTTTTTCCTTCTTCGTAGCATATATAGAGATTAGCTGGCACTCATGAGCTGGACTGCAATCTAGAAATACACATATCATATTAATATGCATCATATCAACCTATATAAACATGCCTCATAGATGTAAACTTGCTGATTGATGGGATGAGGAATAAGCATCAAATAGAAAATATGTATAAAATGGTGGCTGGATCCCAGCTGCATGCATGCCGCCATTTTTTTTTAAAACTCTTGTGGAACTTTCCTATCCTGGTCTGCAAAACGGACATGTTCTATCTTTTGTGAACCAGTGAAACGGACAAACAGATGCGGACAACAAACTGTGTGTCCTCCGCATCTTTTGTGGCCCCCAATGAAAGGAATGGGTCCAGACTCCACATTTGATCCGCAAAAATTGTGGATTGGATGCGGATAGAAAATAATCTTGTGTATGGGTCCTAAACGTGTTCACTCATCACTGGTTTTCCACTCACCATGGGTCAGCGGGAAAATCAAGGAGATAAGCATCACCGTGTCGGTGACCAAACACTCCCACTGAAGTCTATGGGTCAGTGATAAACCGCTTTTTTCACAGACCATTGGTAGGAGATGCTCTGGAATTGAGAAGCATGTACACACTGAACGCAACTGCATAAAAAAACTTAGTAAACCATCAGTTTTTTCCCTGAACAGACCCCGATTCATCCCGTATCGCTTGTGTGAAGCAATAAAACTGGTGATAGACTCCCTTTCAAGGGCTTCTGTCATCAGGAACATCGTTTCAGTTGTAATACTACACAGGCGGTTTATTAAAGGGGTTCTCCCATGACTAATGTAAAAAAATGAAAATCAGAGATCATATAGTACATGACAATCTCTTTCTAAGGGCTCATGCACACAGCCGTTGTTCGGAGCAGCCATTGGTTAATTGCGACTATATATTGATTCCTTGTCTTTTGTAAGATTTTATGCTATGGGTAAGGGTCACTATTGTCAGATGCGAAACGTGTAGGTATTCATATGTCCATGATGTTATCTTGGGTAAGGTCTCTCTATGGTCTTTTATGGGATGTCAGAGTTTTACCGTTGATTTCAGCGTGCGCTGTATCCCTCCACAAAATGTGCAATCATTGCAGAATACAGGACACAGGTCTGACCAGAACGTGTTCCACGTTTTTCACCAGTAAAATGCGCACAAATCCATAAATCAGTCTCGTTAGAAATTCAGCAGACAGAAGATACAGCTAGGCGGTGACTTCACCTCACGTGAATCAGTGAACTGCCTTCATTTGGGTACAGCTACATGGTGACATTTCATACAATGTATTTCAATGGTGTCGCAATGCGACGTGCTGTCACGCCACAGTTGCAAAAAATCCAACTATTTTTGCGACTATTGTGTTGAAGTCCCAGCATGTCGCATTGTAACACCATCATAATACATTATGACACATGTCGCCGCGTAGCCGTACCCTTAGAGGGGTGGTCCAGGCTTATAAAAGAAAGTTTGCTCATGTTTTCTAGGAACAGCGCCTCTCCAGGGGATGTTTGGTATTGCAACATTTAAGACAAATGCCATGATGCCAGAAACCTGCACCACAAGCCCCCACTATTAACCATACCCTATTCGGGTAAGGACCTGCTATTATAGTAATGTGGCCCGAAGCAGAAACAACATAGACACGGCACACTACTTACATGGTGCTGATGAAGGCATCCGACATGTAATCTTCCTCCTCCTCTTCCACCTCGATATTACTCATTATTAATGCCACAGAGCAAAAAGTCTGAACCGTCCACCAGAAGTAACCCGGGTACTAACTAGAGCTGCACACGGTGCACGCCGCGGATTTCCTTCCGACCGGAAGTGTGTCTCGTGTCCGCCATATTTACTATTGGCAATGTAGTCTCTGCATTGACTGCACGGGTAATAGATGCCACAGTTTAGAATACCCGTCTATAGTCGTTTACATGTCGGTGACCGCTTCATTTACTGACATTAACTTGCAAATTGATGTGTCTTACATCAAGCCTAGCAAATAAAAGGGAACTGTGCAGTCACATTAGAGCAAGTAAACGTGGACTAATGCTTATTGTGTGAGGCAGGTTTCTGCCATGTTTCTGGGTGACCCTTTCTGCTGGGTACACACGTGGTGAACACTGACTGCAGTGCCCAGCATCAGAAATCTGGTGTTTTAGCCCTCTGCATCCATGGTCAGTGTAATACTCTTAAAGGGGTTGTCCGGCTCCATATATTGATGACCTATCCTCAGGAATGGACACCCAGAAACCCCAATCAGTTGTTTCGGGCAGCCACACACCATACAGTGAACAGAGAGGAAGCCGTCTGCTTCCAGCCACATACACTATTCCGTGACCAGCTCCGCCGCAGCCTGAAACAGCGGATGGTTGGGGGTTTTGGGTGTCCATTTCTGAGGATAGGTCATCAATATCTGCAGCCAACCCCTTTAGACATACCAGCTACAGTGTCCCCATACTGCAGAGCTGGGACAGAATGTGTCAGATCATGAAAATAGCAAAATATTCCCCGTGTGATGAAATGAGAGGTATTGCTGGTCAGTCCTGTTCACTTGAATGACCACTGCAGCCCAAAGTGAAGACTGGTGATATGTCTGGAAAAAGCCAGCCAAGTCTATATGCGTTAGGCCCCACCAGAAGTGACGAGAATCAGCTGGAGGAAGGAATGTGTGGTGCTGCGCAAGCGCAGATACACGGGTAATTCAGAATTATAGCACCCACTTAATGCACATGCACGAAACTGTCCGGGACACACTGTGCCTGCACCCGGAGCCACAGCTGGGTATTTTGCACTGACAAATCTACCTAACCCTGAGTGCGCACGTGTGGTGCAATCCTGATGTGTGTGGCCGACGGGAGTATATAGCCGCTGAACACCCCCTCCTCCAGCTGATTCACGTCACTTCCGGTGCGGCCGCGTTACCGGAAGTGACGAGGGTATAGCATTCTGACAAGGTATAGTATTCTGGCAGAACACCGGTATTGAGATTCAGGCTGTTTGGGGGATGGGACCTGTGTCTCTCAAGTGCGAAACTCTCATGCCCATACTCTCCCCTTCCCCAGGAGGCCACTAACCTCCACCCCTACTTCTCAGACTATCTAGGCCCCTTACTTGCGGCCTGCCTACCCACCCCAGGTTTAGCCCTTCCTACCTCTCCACTTATGGAAGCTGGGACTTAGGGTTCAAATGAACCCCTTAGTGACCAGCCTGTTTTGGGCCCTACTGACCAAGTATTTTTCTGCCTTTTTTTATCGTCACGTTTCAAGAGCTATACCTTTTTTTCCGTCTATATAGCTTTATAAGGGCTTGTTTTTTTTAATGGTGCCATTTTGGGGTACACATAACTTTCTGATTAACTTTTATTAACTCTTTCTGGGAGGGAGATGGGAAAAACAGCAATACTGCCACTGCGTTTTTACGTTATAAATTTTACGGCGTTCATTTTTCGGTATAAATAACATAACATCTTTATGACGTCACCCCAGGTCCCTAGTGTTGTCCAAGGTTCGGGTTCAATGAAGCAGCCCCTTATGGATTCCAAATGCCGTTATGGTCTGCGGTAGCGGATTCCATAACGGGATGCTACGATAACCCGAACTTTGGACGCCGAACTAAAAATAGAAGTTCGCTCATCTCTAATCCTGATGCATCCTGAACGGATTTTTCTCCATTCAGAATGCATGGGGATGTGACTGATCAGTTCTTTTCCGGTATAGAGCCCTTATGACGGAACTCTATGCCGAAAAAAAAAAAGGCAAGTGTGAAAGTACTGTTAGTAAGGGTCCATTCACACGCCCGTGTGCGTTTTGCGGATCCACGAATCCGCAAAACACGGACATCGGCGATGCGGACAAGAATAGGACATGTTCTATTTTTTTCGGGAATGCAATTGCGGACCCGGAAGTGCGGATCCGGCCGGGACATCATCTGTCCCTATTGAAACTAATGGGTCCGCAATTCCGTTCCGCAAATGCGGAACAGAATTGCGGACATGTAAATGGACCCTAATGCAATGACAAAAGTAAGACCAGATGAAGGCTCATGCTTGTTTTATTTGCATTTTGTTGCTCGATCACAGAAAGTTACAGTAAAACGGTGATTAACTCCACAAATGTCACACATTCATGTTAACAGAACTGCAGTTCATGCTTGTCTCAGTTTTGTGCTCAAGGTATTTTATTCTTCCCTTAAAAGTGAATATTTTAAGATATAAAAAGCAGGATTCCTCATTTTATGTAAACCTTATGCACCAAAAGCAATGCAAATGTGCAGATTTACTGGAGGTCATTTAAAAAAGAGCGCACAAAACAGCAGCAAAAGGGTGAAATCTGATGAAAATCCCAGCTTGCACGAAAATATGCCTTATAATTGAGATATCATCCCCTAGAAGCTTTTTGGTGAGACAACCTCTGTAGTATGATGCTTGGTGGTGTATTATACAGTGGTACATAAAGTGCCTAAGCAATTGTCATTAGAGGGGTTGTAAAGTTTCAGGATATTGATGACCCACCCTCAGGTTACAGCTTCAATATCAGACCAGTGGAGGTCTGACTCTCGGCAACCCCGCCATCAGCTGTTTGAAGGGGCTGCGGTGCTCATGCAAGGGATGCGTCCTGCTCAGTGTCTAACCAAACACCATCTACTTTGTAATTTCGGTGCAGTATAATTACAGCTTCTCCTATTCAGTGTGCAGGTAAACATTAAAGAGGGCACAGCAACCCCTTCAAACCGCTGAGCAGCGGGGGTGCCAAGAGTCAGACCCCCACCGATCTGATATTGATGACCTATCCTGGCGTTTACATTATCTATGCACCAACGTTCATACCCGACACGTCTCAAACACAATATGTACCGTATCTTTCTGAATGATAAAGATGGCCACAGGTATCTAGATAATTGTTTCGCTCGTTGGTCTCAGCACTGCATCTACATGAACTAGGAAGTAAAATGCCCAGAATCAATGGGTCCATTACATCCGACTATATATAAATGTGTACCGTAGGAGATAGTAGGTCCATAGTCTGCATTTTTCCACCAAGTATAGGACTTGTTCGATCCCTCTGCAGAACAGACATGCGGAAAACACAGATCATCGGTATGTGCCATCCACAAAAAGATACAATATGTCTGCAAAATGCAGACCATGGATCCATTGAACTTAATCGGTCTCCAAAGTAAATGCGGACAGCACATGGACCGCATCTGTATTTTGAGGATCTGCAAATTGCGGACCACAAAATGAATATGGTAGCGTGTATAAGGCTTTACAGTGAGTTCTATGCTGGAAAAATCACATAGGATGCGCAACCTGGAATTTTTGCAGCGGTCGTGTTGTGGTCGCACTATTTTGCATGTCACAGATGTGTCACCTCATTGACAATCATTAAATGCGATGTTGCAATCGAAACAATTTTTGGATCCTGAGATGCCAGACTATTTTCTACTTTAGTTTTCCACGTTCACAAGCGGAGTTTATGCCGCACAGATCCTGGGAGCACATCGAAGGGTGAGCTGGCCATAAATTCTATTACTTCACAGAGAAATGGACCTTGCACAGTGACTAAACATAACACATTTCAGTTTTATTCCCATAAAGTTTGTTTTACCCAGGGTATTCATTTTCCATATTTGTAGTTTAAGGGAAAGGGGGGGGGGAGGGGGTGTACCTCTCTCAATCATAAAGTATAGAAGGTATAGTGTGTGCTACATCTCCCAGATCATGTACCTCTCTCAGTCATACGGTATATAGAAGGTATAGTGTGTGCCACATCTCCCAGATCATGTACCTCTCTCAGTCATACAGTATATAGAAGGTATAGTGTGTGCTACATCTCCCAGATCATGTACCTCTCTCAGTCATACAGTATATAGAAGGTATAGTGTGTGCTACATCTCCCAGATCATGTACCTCTCTCAGTCATACAGTATATAGAAGGTATAGTGTGTGCTACATCTCCCAGATCATGTACCTCTCTCAGTCATACAGTATATAGAAGGTATAGTGTGTGCTACATCTCCCAGATCATGTACCTCTCTCAGTCATACAGTATATAGAAGGTATAGTGTGTGCTACATCTCCCAGATCATGTACCTCTCTCAGTCATACAGTATATAGAAGGTATAGTGTGTGCTACATCTCCCAGATCATGTACCTCTCTCAGTCATACAGTATATAGAAGGTATAGTGTGTGCTACATCTCCCAGATCATGTACCTCTCTCAGTCATACAGTATATAGAAGGTATAGTGTGTGCTACATCTCCCAGATCATGTACCTCTCTCAGTCATACAGTATATAGAAGGTATAGTGTGTGCTACATCTCCCAGATCATGTACCTCTCTCAGTCATACAGTATATAGAAGGTATAGTGTGTGCTACATCTCCCAGATCATGTACCTCTCTCAGTCATACAGTATATAGAAGGTATAGTGTGTGCTACATCTCCCAGATCATGTACCTCTCTCAGTCATACAGTATATAGAAGGTATAGTGTGTGCTACATCTCCCAGATCATGTACCTCTCTGTCATACAGTATATAGAAGGTATAGTGTGTGTGCTACATCTCCCAGATCATGTACCTCTCTGTCATACAGTATATAGAAGGTATAGTGTGTGCTACATCTCCCAGATCATGTACCTCTCTGTCATACAGTATATAGAAGGTAGTGTGTGCTACATCTCCCAGATCATGTACCTCTCAGTCATACAGTATACAGAAGGTATAGTGTGTGCTACATCTGCCAGATCATGTACCTCTCTCAGTCATACAGTATATAGAAGGTATAGTGTGTGCTACATCTCCCAGATCATGTACCTCTCTCAGTCATACTGTATATAGAAGGTATAGTGTGTGCTACATCTTCCAGATCATGTACCTCTCTCAGTCATACAGTATATAGAAGGTATAGTGTGTGCTACATCTCCCAGATCATGTACCTCTCTCAGTCATACAGTATATAGAAGGTATAGTGTGTGCTACATCTCCCAGATCATGTACCTCTCTCAGTCATACAGTATATAGAAGGTATAGTGTGGCTACATCTCCCAGATCATGTACCTCTCTCAGTCATACAGTATATAGAAGGTATAGTGTGTGCTACATCTCCCAGATCATGTACCTCTCTCAGTCATACAGTATATAGAAGGTATAGTGTGTGCTACATCTCCCAGATCATGTACCTCTCTCAGTCATACAGTATATAGAAGGTATAGTGTGTGCTACATCTCCCCAGATCATGTACCTCTCTCAGTCATACAGTATATAGAAGGTATAGTGTGTGCTACATCTCCCAGATCATGTACCTCTCTCAGTCATACAGTATATAGAAGGTATAGTGTGTGCTACATCTCCCAGATCATGTACCTCTCTCAGTCATACAGTATATAGAAGGTATAGTGTGTGCTACATCTCCCAGATCATGTACCTCTCTCAGTCATACAGTATATAGAAGGTATAGTGTGTGCTACATCTCCCAGATCATGTACCTCTCTCAGTCATACAGTATATAGAAGGTATAGTGTGTGCTACATCTCCCAGATCATGTACCTCTCTCAGTCATACAGTATATAGAAGGTATAGTGTGTGCTACATCTCCCAGATCATGTACCTCTCTCAGTCATACAGTATATAGAAGGTATAGTGTGTGCTACATCTCCCAGATCATGTACCTCTCTCAGTCATACAGTATATAGAAGGTATAGTGTGTGCTACATCTCCCAGATCATGTACCTCTCTCAGTCATACAGTATATAGAAGGTATAGTGTGTGCTACATCTCCCAGATCATGTACCTCTCTCAGTCATACAGTATATAGAAGGTATAGTGTGTGCTACATCTCCCAGATCATGTACCTCTCTCAGTCATACAGTATATAGAAGGTATAGTGTGTGCTACATCTCCCCAGATCATGTACCTCTCTAGTCATACAGTATATAGAAGGTATAGTGTGTGCTACATCTCCCAGATCATGTACCTCTCAGTCATACAGTATATAGAAGGTATAGTGTGTGCTACATCTCCCAGATCATGTACCTCTCTCAGTCATACAGTATATAGAAGGTATAGTGTGTGCTACATCTCCCAGATCATGTACCTCTCTCAGTCATACAGTATATAGAAGGTATAGTGTGTGCTACATCTCCCAGATCATGTACCTCTCTCAGTCATACAGTATATAGAAGGTATAGTGTGTGCTACATCTCCCAGATCATGTACCTCTCTCAGTCATACAGTATATAGAAGGTATAGTGTGTGCTACATCTCCCAGATCATGTACCTCTCTCAGTCATACAGTATATAGAAGGTATAGTGTGTGCTACATCTCCCAGATCATGTACCTCTCTCAGTCATACAGTATATAGAAGGTATAGTGTGTGCTACATCTCCCAGATCATGTACCTCTCTCAGTCATACAGTATATAGAAGGTATAGTGTGTGCTACATCTCCCAGATCATGTACCTCTCTCAGTCATACAGTATATAGAAGGTATAGTGTGTGCTACATCTCCCAGATCATGTACCTCTCTAGTCATACAGTATATAGAAGGTATAGTGTGTGCTACATCTCCCAGATCATGTACCTCTCTCAGTCATACAGTATATAGAAGGTATAGTGTGTGCTACATCTCCCAGATCATGTACCTCTCTCAGTCATACAGTATATAGAAGGTATAGTGTGTGCTACATCTCCCCAGATCATGTACCTCTCTCAGTCATACAGTATATAGAAGGTATAGTGTGTGCTACATCTCCCAGATCATGTACCTCTCTCAGTCATACAGTATATAGAAGGTATAGTGTGTGCTACATCTCCCAGATCATGTACCTCTCTCAGTCATACAGTATATAGAAGGTATAGTGTGGCTACATCTCCCAGATCATGTACCTCTCTCAGTCATACAGTATATAGAAGGTATAGTGTGTGCTACATCTCCCCAGATCATGTACTCTCTCAGTCATACAGTATAGAAGGTATAGTGTGTGCTACATCTCCCAGATCATGTACCTCTCTCAGTCATACAGTATATAGAAGGTATAGTGTGTGCTACATCTCCCAGATCATGTACCTCTCTCAGTCATACAGTATATAGAAGGTATAGTGTGTGCTACATCTCCCAGATCATGTACCTCTCTCAGTCATACAGTATATAGAAGGTATAGTGTGTGCTACATCTCCCAGATCATGTACCTCTCTCAGTCATACAGTATATAGAAGGTATAGTGTGTGCTACATCTCCCAGATCATGTACCTCTCTCAGTCATACAGTATATAGAAGGTATAGTGTGTGCTACATCTCCCAGATCATGTACCTCTCTCAGTCATACAGTATATAGAAGGTATAGTGTGTGCTACATCTCCCAGATCATGTACCTCTCTCAGTCATACAGTATATAGAAGGTATAGTGTGTGCTACATCTCCCAGATCATGTACCTCTCTCAGTCATACAGTATATAGAAGGTATAGTGTGTGCTACATCTCCCAGATCATGTACCTCTCTCAGTCATACAGTATATAGAAGGTATAGTGTGTGCTACATCTCCCAGATCATGTACCTCTCTCAGTCATACAGTATATAGAAGGTATAGTGTGTGCTACATCTCCCAGATCATGTACCCTCTCAGTCATACAGTATATAGAAGGTATAGTGTGTGCTACATCTCCCCAGATCATGTACCTCTCTCAGTCATACAGTATATAGAAGGTATAGTGTGTGCTACATCTCCCAGATCATGTACCTCTCTCAGTCATACAGTATATAGAAGGTATAGTGTGTGCTACATCTCCCAGATCATGTACCTCTCTCAGTCA
The DNA here is from genome assembly GCA_033119425.1 of Bufotes viridis. Classification (NCBI taxonomy): domain Eukaryota; kingdom Metazoa; phylum Chordata; class Amphibia; order Anura; family Bufonidae; genus Bufotes; species Bufotes viridis. The sequence goes on from JAKVIS010001575.1 coordinate 15,192, forward strand.
TACAGTATATAGAAGGTATAGTGTGTGCTACATCTCCCAGATCATGTACCTCTCTCAGTCATACAGTATATAGAAGGTATAGTGTGTGCTACATCTCCCAGATCATGTACCTCTCTCAGTCATACAGTATATAGAAGGTATAGTGTGTGCTACATCTCCCAGATCATGTACCTCTCTCAGTCATACAGTATATAGAAGGTATAGTGTGTGCTACATCTCCCAGATCATGTACCTCTCTCAGTCATACAGTATATAGAAGGTATAGTGTGTGCTACATCTCCCAGATCATGTACCTCTCTCAGTCATACAGTATATAGAAGGTATAGTGTGTGCTACATCTCCCAGATCATGTACCTCTCTCAGTCATACAGTATATAGAAGGTATAGTGTGTGCTACATCTCCCAGATCATGTACCTCTCTCAGTCATACAGTATATAGAAGGTATAGTGTGTGCTACATCTCCCAGATCATGTAACTCTCTCAGTCATACAGTATATAGAAGGTATAGTGTGTGCTACATCTCCCAGATCAGTGATGGGCAAAGTGTGGCTCTCCAGCTGTTGCTAAACTACAACTCCCACCACGCCCTGCAGTAGGCTGATAGCTATAGACAGGTTTTGCATGCTGGGAGTTGTAGTTCTGCAACAGCTGGAGAGCCGCACTTTGCCAATCACTGTCCCAGATCATGTACCTTTCTCAGTCATACAGTATATAGAAGGTATAGTGTGTGCTACATCTCCCAGATCATGTGTCCATACTATGTCATAAGTGTTTCATATCTACAGTGAAATAGAAGGGTGAAATACATTTTAAAATGAATTCATTTTGCATATTTACAATTATCAATAAAGTTCCTAACAAAAATCCATAATACACGGTAAAACAGCGATTCACACATCATTTAGTGTAGACCGCGACTGGAAATGATACTTTCTAAATTCAGACTGTAACAGATAAAAGAGAATGAACATTCAGACCAGAAATGACCTTTGCCACCTAGGCCCCAGATCACCTAAAAAGTGAGAAATCTACATATAAATAACTGCTAATCTTTATTTTTTACATGAGATGTTTGGATCCATTATTATCCAAATATAATAAAAAACAAGAGATGTGTGCCGTCGTATGTAGCCTCTCTAGACAGCGTAGCATTTTGATCTTTTCCCATATTGTGCTGGAAGAAAACTGTAGAGGATATGCATACTAATTGAATGCAATGGACTGATTGGATAAAGGGGTATTCCCAAATCGTAAAATGATGGCATCTCTCTACAATATGCTAGTGGGGGTCCGACCTCTTGGAGAATGACACAATGATGCATCCAGCTGCACTCAGCCACCCACTGTGCAGGGGAACGCACAGCTCCATTCAAGTGACTGGGGTGTGCTGGAGTACTCTGCACAGCCAGGAGCACCACTGTTTAGGGAAAAAATAGTGAAGAGGCGCAGGGCTACATTAGTGCTGCAGTCCCTTTAGTCTCCCAGATGTCGGACCCCCATGATCATAAAGTGATGGCATACATTAACAATATGCCCTCAATTTTCAAGATGGAAATATCCCTTTATTACAATACATTTGTAGTCACTTTCATATAGTAAAATACAGAGTGAAATGGCATACATAACTGTGACCAAGGAAGCTAAACAGAATACATACGGAATATTTATTAAGCCTTACACATTACATCAGACACTTCAGAAAATAAGGTGCATGTCGGGAACTGCACTATTCGTCTAACAGAATAGTTGGGCAAAGCCAAAGGGCCCCAGGACTTTAAAAGAGCACCACAGCCCCTATGATTTAAGAGAGGGTGCCGGTTGGAGCACGTGGACCCAGGAAAAATGTATTTTTTGACAACAAAAAAAATGATTAAGACTCTTTAAATGTTCCCATGATAGACATTTATCGCATAACCACAGGATATGCCATACATGTCTAATAGGTGAGTATCCCACCTATTGTGAGAACAGTTACCCCTGGACCATCAACCTACCTTGTGAGGAGGCCACTAGTCACCACACCCAGGAAAAGACTGAACAGAGAGACAGATACAAATGTCTGTGGCTCTCTCCATTCTAGTCTATAGAAATATCAGGGTCGGCTTACTCCAGGTTGCTGCCACATCACCACAAATATTATTATCCTGTATGTGGGTCTGTCCGAAAAAGCAGTGAGACAGCCTCAGAATGCCTTTCTAAGGAAGTCACTGATGCACCCTCTTCTATGCCAACCTTGCACTAATGTAAACAGGCAGGGTGCGGTTTCATATTGGATTTTTCATTAAAATGTGGAAAGAGTTTGACACTGTGTAATGTGACATAAAAATGGTCCACTGATTTTGAGATATCACTAATGTTAAAATGTCAAGACTGAAGAAAAAGGGTAGATAAAATAAGCACTTGGGTTAACGAAGAACATCTTAGTTCTACTTCCCAGGCTAAGGATGTGTGAAGGCTGAAAAGAGAAAAATGTTTGTCCTGAAAACTATTTTAATATTCTTGATGCCAGGAAGACCTCCTGGTGTATGAGAAGTGGAATGAGCCAAGTCGGATTTAAGCAAGTCCAAATCCTATGTTCAGAACTGAATGCCAACCTCCGGTTCACTAGAAAAAGCTGGTCTTCAATTTGATGGTAGGAGCACTCTGAATGGTGGGAGCAGGCTGTCGGGAGGCAGCTTTGGCTTTGCTGGCTTGGTTAGCTCGGATGGCACTCTCCAGCCGGGCCTTCAGTTCTGGAGCAGCTCCCATTACAGTTTTAAAAGCATGTGGATAAAGAGGCCCAATGCGCATCAAATCCTGCAGTGCAAACTCATGGAGATCCTTTGACGAGGGAGACGCAGAACTAAATGTATTGACGTCAAGCAAGTAAGAAATTAAAGTAGGAACCAGGAGGGCAAGCAGCTGGACTCCTGAAATAGAAGATAATGCAGATCACATCATACAGAAGTTCTACAACATATGGAACTTGGCATTAAGCAATGGAACCCAATACGTTAAAGGGGTTGTGCACTGTTATGATACTGATGACCTATTCCAGTGGTGGCGAACTTATGGCACACATGCCGGAGGGGGCACTGAGAGCCCTCTCTGTGGGCACACATGCAGGGCCGGATTATTGGCAGGCAGGCCCGGACTGGTAATCTGGAGGCTGGCCAGTCCGCTTTTTAAATGTGAGGCACGGTGACACACCCTGGCTGGTGGCGTGCCTGCCCTCCCCTAGCTCTGGGTGGGCTGTCGGCAACATTGTTATGCGCAGGAAGGAGTGCTGCTAATAGCACATCTGACACTCTTCTGCGCCTCCGGCTCCCGCCCTCTCCCCTGCAGTCTCAGCACGTGGTGGACTCCCATACAGTTTGGGACCCCAGAGTTGACGTAGGTAGTATGGACTCCATATTACGGAGGTCCTCCATTGGAGGATATATGTAAGGTGATTATGAGCTGTGTAATATACTGTCCTGTATTTGGATGATGTATATATGGATGTTGTAAAGAGGTGATGATATATATTATACTGCCCTACATATATGGATGATGTATATATGGATGTTGTAAAGAGGTGATGATATATATTATACTGCCCTACATATATGGATGATGTATATATGGATGTTGTAAAGAGGTGATGATATATATTATACTGCCCTACATATATGGATGATGCTTATAGGAGGTGATGAGCTATGTATTATACTGCCCTGTATATGGAGGATGTTAGTAAGGAGACTATGACCTATGTATTATACTGCCCAGTATGGAATCCATATACAGGACAGTATAATACATAGGTCATCGTCACTGCCCAAATCTCTGTGTAACCATTTTATGTTTGTGGGCTGGTGAGGTTTGTGTGCCAGGGCTGCTTTTAAGTCCCAGTCTGGCCCATGTTAATGTACAAGTTGTTTTTTCTAAACTAAAATGCTATCATTGACCCATCTTCAGGATAGGTCATTAAAGGGGTTATCCCAGATGCGCTGCGATCCTATGCGGCTACCACTTCCAGGATCACATGCCGGGCCTGGGATTACAACCTACAGCGCTCACGCGTGCACTGCATGTTCTAACACTAGGTTACACTCCTGACACCCCCGCCAATCCGCTGCAATTACTCTGCACCTCCACTACAATCTACACAGCATGCAGATAAACACTAAAGAAGATGCAGCGCTCACACGAGCACTGCGGCCTCTTTAAATAGCTGACTGGTGAAAGTGTTGTGAGCCAGACCCTCAACAATCTGATAATAATAACCTATCCAGAGGATAAGCCATCAATATCATGACACTGCACCACCCCTTTAAGTTAGACAGTTTCCCATGTCTTTTTAAGGTACTTTCACACTTGCGGCAGGACGGATCCATCCGTCCTGCCGCAAGTGGCCGTGCACTGCCGTGCCTGCCGGATCCGTCCTGCCGCAAGTGTGAAAGTACCCTTATTTGGAAGAGCCGTCAAAAATAATGTGCAATGTGCCAAAGTGTGTATTATGCCCTGCAGACAAGAACATGTAAAAAAATGTATGTGTTTTTACCATGATTTGCTGCGGTTCCACAAGCGGAGATCAGAAAACCAGCTCAAATCACTGTAAAAATGCATGACGTTTTTGCTGTGTGGTTGTCGATCCCATGGCAAAAACTGTGGCTCAACTGCATCCTGTCAACACACCTGTAATATTATCATTCCAGAAAAATTCTTTATCACCTATCCTATTAAATAATGGTCCAATCCTGAGCTCCGTAATTTATCATTTATTCTGTGGATTGGTGATAAAGAATTTTTGCGAATAACCCCTATAAGAATGAGTCTATTACACATGGTACATAGAGAGGCCACAAAGGCGGTTCTTTGGGAGAACATTTTCCTTCACCTTTGTGACGTACTGTATGCCAGTCTATCAGATACTTAGTTGTCATTCCATCAGATCTCTATAAACATTATACATTTTTTTATAAATTAAGAAAATGGAGGGAGAAAGATCCTTCCAACTACAAATTTTGTATGCCTGGGGCGGAATAATTTACTCACGGTTTTTCTCTTCTCCCAAAGCAACCAGTCTTTCCAGAACTTTTATCCCTTCCTGTACTGCCAGCAGCTCAGCGTTGTTACTTGGTCTCTTCTTTTCAACAGCTTTGAGATTCTCCACCATGATGGGCGCCAGTGCGTGAATATACGGAGTAGAAATTGCGCGATTGGAATGTTGAAAAACTGACAACAGCAGCTGGTAAGCTTTAGCTTGAACCTGTGAACCAGGAAGGTATTCATTTACTATTGCTTTAATTGACTTATTTTAAATATCCAACTCAAGAAAAAGAGGAATGACAGGAGCCGAAAGGAAAACAATAAGGCGATAATGAGTGATGACAGAGCATCTGGAGTGCTCAGCACGAATCTGTTCGCTCACTGTACACCGCAGACTTGCATGGCGTGGGGACACGCATACTAGTCCACTGCAGAATGCAACTACTCCCCACCAGCGTAACTACCATAGCAGCAGACCATGCGACAAGGGCCAGAGCGGGCCCATTTGGGATCATCTCCTCTTCTACTGGAGGTGAAAACTTGGTCAGGACTCTACCCTCTAAAGAAACAACTTTTAGTAAATGAAGCAGTGGTCATTGAAAAGGTTTTAGGCAGAAAGCCTTCTGTCCTGTTTGGGGGGCCTGGTTTGATCCTTGCTATGGGACCCTTACTTCTCTATGTACGCCACTGCTCTCCACCATGGCCTTCGAGAGGTGGAAGTCGTCAGACCCATCCAAACAATTAATGTTTCTGTTTCGAATAGGTGATAAATGTTAAGACAAAATTCACACTGCATTTTGTGGGAGAGTTTGAAACTGTATGGCCATAAATTTGCATACATCTATTACGGACTGCTGTTAAAAAAACATTCACTATGCGGTATATGTTTTTTCATTGTACATAGCAGAATTGAAAAGCATAGTTGGGGCTGAGAGATCCAGATGTATACAGGCCCAGCATACAGTATGCCAAAAGGACACACTTTTGGCCATTTATGTTTATAGGAACACCAAATGTCACATTTTCCTGCCATCCAATGTACGCTGACCATGCAGCACATAAGTGGTTTGAATTGAGTCTATTAGTGGGAAAACACTCTAAAGTTGGTCTCCTCTTCTGTTTTTGCAGTCTTTGTGCCTCCCTGCGTCTTTGCTAGGACGTCATGGTGAAATAGATTTATACTGTTTCTCAATAATGGAAAGAAAAACCCATAAAGTCGTCACCTTTAACGACAAACATCTTGGAGGGAATTTATTAAGCTAATGCAGGTCAAAATTTTGGTTTCAAAATAGGGCTCTGCAACTTTTTGGGCTTATTTGCGCAAAAAAATAAAATTGGGAAGTTTCGCATTTTTACAGCATTTGTTTCAATTTTGAATGGAGGGAAAGTGGGTGTGGTTATCCTATCGAGCTGACGTAAAAGAGTTCCCCGGGGATTTGAATAGATTCAGGTTTTCAGATTACCTGTGGAAGGAAGATTGTTTCACCACTGACAATTTGGAAAAGAGTTTGCTGCTCACTGAGCAAGCACTCTATGGGGTAGATGTGGGGGAGATTGGTAGCGAGGAGGCTGAGGAGAGTGAGGTAGTTAGCTGGGTAACAGTAAGAAAGCGGGGTAGAGGGAAGAGTGCCAGGGAGACTAGCCCTGATCTGACACACCCCAACAAGTTTGCACGGTTGGCAGATGAGGGGGGTGACAGTTCAGGGACCGCACCCCTGCAGCCGGACACTTCCTCTGCCAGTCAGGGGAATGTCAGCTCCAGTAAGCAGGGGACCAGGAGAGCAGGGCAGGCCAGACAGGTGCTGGTAGTGGGAGACTCAATTATTAGGGGTACAGATAGGGCAATCTGTCACAAAGATCGTGATCGCCGAACAGTGTGCTGTCTTCCTGGCGCTAGAGTTCGACACATCACGGATCGGGTTGACAGATTACTGGGAGGGGCTGGAGAAGACCTAGCGGTCATGGTCCATATCGGAACCAATGACAAAGTTAGAGGAAGGTGGAGAGTCCTTAAAAATGATTTTAGGGTTTTAGGTCAAAAGCTTAGGGCAAGGACCTCAAAAGTAGTATTTTCTGAAATACTGCCTGTACCACGAGCCACACAATAAAGGCAGCGGGAGATTAGGAAGGTTAACAAGTGGCTCAAGAGCTGGTGTAGGAAGGAGGGGTTCGGGTTCCTGGAGAACTGGGCCGACTTCTCTGTCGGCTACAGCTCTATCGTAGGGACGGGCTGCACCTCAATGGGGAAGGGGCAGCTGTGTTGGGGAGAAAGATGGCTAGAAGGTTGGAGGAGTGTTTAAACTAGACACTGGGGGAGGGTAATTACATTATAGGAGGGGAAGATAGTGAAGATAGAGACCAGGGGCGAGGTAGTGTGACTGGGGGAGGAATGGAAGGGGGGACTAGAACAGCTCAGAATGAAAGATGTAGGGTAAAAAATACACATAAACCTGTCAAATGTATGTATACTAATGCCAGAAGCCTGACTAACAAGACTGGTGAACTGGAATTAGTGATGTGTGAGGAGGACTATGACATAGTGGGAATAACTGAGACATGGCTGGATGATAGCTATGACTGGGCAGTTAATATAAAAGGTTACAATCTGTTTAGAAAGGATCGTCAAAACCGGAGAGGTGGAGGGGTCTGCCTCTACGTGAAGTCGTGTCTAAATCCCGTAATTCGAGAATACATCTGTGAGGGACATGAACATGTGGAGTCACTGTGGGTAGACATACATGGAGCAAAAAACAATAATACATTACTAATAGGAGTTTATTATAAACCACCTAATATACCAGAGTCCACAGAAAATCTATTACTAAACGAGATAGACGAGGCGGCAAATCATAATGAAGTCGTTATCATGGGGGACTTCAACTACCCAGATATAGACTGGGAAACTGAAAGCTGTACATCCCAAAAAGGAAACAGGTTCTTGGCAATAGCCAAAGACAATTACCTTTCCCAACTGGTTCAGGACCCCACTAGAGGGACGGCCATACTGGACTTAGTATTAACCAATAGACCTGATAGAACAACAGATGTGCAGGTTGGGGGACACCTGGGAAATAGTGACCATAAAGTTATAACCTTCCAATTATCCTTCAAACGAGAGTTTCTAAAGGGAGGAACAAAAATACCAAACTTCAAAAAAGCAAAATTTAGCCAACTAAGCGAGGCCATAGGCCTAACTAACTGGGACAAAGTCCTCAAAAATAAAAATGCAACCATAAAATGGGAGATTTTTAAAAGCATTGTAACATCTAATTGTGAGAGGTACATACCTTATAGGAATAAAAGGCTAAGGAACAATAAGAAACCAATGTGGATAAATGGAACCGTAAAGAATGACAAAAAGAAAGCATATAAATCACTAAAACAGGAGGGGAGTCAGGAAGCACTGATAAACTATAAGGTAAAAAATAGAATATGTAAAAAACTAATACAATTTGCCAAACTAGAGACTGAGAGATTAATTGCCAAAGAGAGTAAAACTAACACTAAAATGTTCTTCAATTATATAAATAGTAAAAAATTTAAATCTGAAATCCTAAGGAGTCAGCCCTCTACAGAGCAATGAGGGGGGTGTTGCAGAGAGCTACGGGGATAAAGAAAAACTATTAAATATTTTTTTCTCCACTATATTCACTGAGGAAAATAAACTGTCAGATGAAATGCAGAATGTAAAAGTAAATTCCCCATTAAAAGTGCCCTGTCTGACTCAGGAAGAAGTACAACAGCAACTTAAAAAGATTAAAATAGACAAATCGCCAGGACCGGATGGCATACACCCCCGTATCCTAAGGGAATTAAGTAATGTCATAGCCAGACCTTTATTTCTGATATTTACGGACTCGATAATAACAGGGAATGTTCCACAGGACTGGCGCATAGCAAATGTGGTGCCAATATTCAAAAAGGGTCCAAAAACAGAGCCTGGAAATTATAGGCCAGTAAGTTTAACATCTGTTGTTGGTAAATTGTTCGAAGGATTTCTAAGAGATGCCATTTTGAAGTATCTCAATGAAAATAAGCAAATAACGCCATATCAGCATGGCTTCATGAGGGATCGGTCATGTCAAACTAATTTAATTAGTTTCTATGAGGAGGTAACTTCTAGACTTGACAGCGGTGAATCAATGGATGTCGTATATCTGGACTTCTCCAAAGCGTTTGACACCGTACCTCATAAAAGGTTAGTATATAAAATGAGGTTGCTCAGACTGGGAGAAAATGTCTGTATGTGGTTAAGTAACTGGCTGAGTGACAGAAAACAGAGGGTGGTTATTAACGGTAGATACTCAGATTGGGTCACTGTTACTACTAGTGGGGTACCTCAGGGGTCAGTATTGGGCCCTATTCTCTTCAATATATTTATTAATGATCTTGTTGAAGGCTTGCACAGTAAAATATCAATTTTTGCAGATGACACTAAACTGTGCAAAGTAATTAACACTGAAGAGGACAGTTTTCAGCTACAGAGGGATCTGGATAGATTGGAGGCTTGAGCAGAAAAATGGCAGATGAGGTTTAACACTGACAAATGTAAAGTTATGCACATGGGAAGGAATAATGCAAGTCACCCGTACATACTAAATGGTAAAACACTCGGTAACACTGACAGGATCTAGGAATTTTAATAAACAGCAAACTAAGCTGTAAAAGCCAGTGTCAGGCAGCTACTGCCAAGGCCAATAAGATAATGGGTTGCATCAAAAGGGGCATAGATGCCCGTGATGAGAACATAGTCCTACCACTTTACAAATCACTAGTCAAACCACACATGGAGTACTGTGTACAGTTCTGGGCTCCGGTGAACAAGGCAGACATAGCAGAGCTGGAGAGGGTTCAGAGGAGGGCAACTAAAGTAATAACTGGAATGGGGCAACTACAGTACCCTGAAAGGTTATCAAAATTAGGGTTATTCACTTTAGAAAAAAGACGACTAAGGGGAGATCTAATAACTAAGTATAAATATATCCGGGGTCAGCACAGAGATCACTCCCATCATCTATTTATCCCCAGAACTGTGACGAGCGGACATCCTCTGCGTCTGGAGGAAAGAAGGTTTGTACACAGACATAGAAGAGGATTCTTTACGGTAAGAGCAGTGGGACTATGGAACTCTCTGCCTGAGGAGGTGGTGATGGTGAGTACAATAAAGGAATTCAAGAGGGGCCTGGAGTATTTCTGGAGTGTAATAATATTACAGGCTATAGCTACTAGAGAGGGGTCGTTGATCCAGGGAGTTATTCTGATTGCCTGAATGGAGTCGGGAAGGAATTTTTTCCCCAAGTGGGGAAAATTGGCTTCTGACGCACAGTTTTTTTTTGCCTTCCTCTGAATCAACTTGTAGGAAACAGGCCGAACTGGATGGACAAATGTATTTTTTCGGTCTGATATACTATGTTACCACTACTTAACATTCTGTCGTGTCACTGATTCTGCAATCTGGATTGTGCCCACACAACCCCCTGACTGGCTGGGGTCTCTTCCACTGATGCCTCAAATGCATCTGCTCCTGTGTCTTCCTGTTTAACTGCATGTACATTATGAGCTGAACATGAAGATACAGGAGCAGAGCCGGTCGAGGCATCAGTGGAAGCCCGCAGCCAGTCAGGCATTTGCGTGAACACAGGCAAGACTGCAGAAATGGTTTTGAAGTTCTCAAAAAGAGAAACAAGATAAAATATTGTAATTTGATACCTTTTAATGGCTAACTAAAATAAATGATGTTATAAGGCAAACTTTCAAGACTGTGGACCCCACTTCAGGCCAAATGAAAAAAATCTCTAAAGAATCATAGATATACACAGGAAAGAACAGAGAGGTGGAGTAACAAACAGAGGAATGGTCTTGGAGAAAGAGTCCTTAATTAGTTTACAGATAAGCAGTGTGTATATTTGAGTTTAGAGAGAAGGCGACCACTCTTTCTCCTCTGATGATGTAGCAGGCCACAAGACCTGTGTTAAGTTTATCAAAATCTAAAATTTGTATTCCCAAACTCCTCTATACCTTTGCACTTTGAAATGACCCTTTAATATTAATACTTGGAAGTCTGTAATGCTATGGCGAGGATCACCAAAATGTTTGGCAACAGGGGAAGTTGTCTTTTTCTCCTTTATAGAATGGCGGTGAGACCTTATCCTCACCGAGTGTCTGCCCTGTTTCTCCCACAAAAAGACTGCGGGAGTTGTAGGTTTTTAATTTTTTTCCATTACGGTATTCACCAGACAAAATTTGTAAAAAATATTTTAATAGTATCTATTATCTAATATAATTATTCTTTATTGTTAATATATTTTTATATGTTAAATTGGGAAAGGGGGTGATTTAAACTTAGTATTTTGAGGTTTATTTTTTTTCCTTTTTTCATTTTTTTTAAAATGGCTATTAGACCCCTTTAGGGAGCTAGTACATGGGATCTTTTGTTTGTTTTAAAACTCTTTTTATTGTTTTCTGCAACATCCGCTGCACATCGTAATGATAAACATGACATAGTGATATAAAGGGTGCTTGTTCATTACACCAATAAGCAATCACAACATAAATATGAACAGTAATACAGTACACCTCGGATCCACCTGGTTGCTGGTTGCTATATTTCGAGGGATATGCTAAGTGAAGTCTAAGAAGTTAACACGTGGTTACTATGTCTACGCAGAGGATTTTATCACACTGCAACCAAATAGGTCCGCGAGGCAGTATCGAGGTGTAAAACCTACAAGGGTCATGCATACAAGAGAAAAAACAAAAACAAAATAAACAAGAACAAAACAAAGAACACTGGACGAAGAGGGGGGGGGGGAGGACTGAGGGTAAACAGGGGGGGGGGGGAGGGGTTATATTTTGCTGAAATATTGAAAATGCAAAGTGTTCCTGGTAATCACGCGAACCCATAATAAGTGCAGACAATCCCATCAGACAATGTGGACCTGCTCATCGGTCAGATAAAACTCATATCACGAAAAGGGGGGGGGAATACTAATAGAGATCCTAGATGTTTTTAGGTTATTCCCAGATTATATTGGCCCAAATTGGCGAAACTTTCGCCACGGGTTCCATATCGTTTCAAATTTCATCGGGGACCTAGAGTCCCAATGCACTATCTGCTCAAGTCGACACAATTGGTCACATCTGCTAATCCAATTAAGCTTTCCAGGGGGGACCTGTTGTTTCCAAAAGGAGGCAATGGAAAGTCTGGCTGCTGCTAATAGAATGGAACATAACATACGCTCGTATTTACTTCCTCGAAAATCGGTAAAAAGTCCAAACAGACACAATTTAGGATCTGGTTGTACTTGAGAACCAATGACCTTCGACAAAGTCCCACAAACCATCTGCCAGAACGGCAGGATTTTATCACATTGCCACCAAATGTGGGCGTGTGTTCCCAAAACCTTGTTGCATCTCCAGCACAGTGGGCTCGTAGTGGGAAACATGTGATGTAGCCTTTGGGGGGTGTAGTACCATCGGGTTAACACTTTATAACTGTTTTCTTGTAATTTTACACATCTGGACACCTTAATCGCGGAGAGGAGAGCATGCTTTCTCTCTAATGGAGAGAGTTGGATTCCCAGTTCATTTTCCCATTGTGCAAAGAAGGGAGGTTCTGATATGGTCTTGGTTGCCAGCAACATTTCATATAGTTTAGAGACCTTCCCTTTGGGTTCTTTACACTGCAAAGCTAATTTCTCGAATGGAGTGTGAGTAATTTGTGCCGGCAAGGGCAACACAGCCTTCCTAATTTGTTGTACACAAAAGGTGATGTGTAGAGGTGAGGCCAACGACATCAGTGGGTGTTTCTGCATTTCTAACAGTGATGGGACATCTCCATCTGTTATAAATACAGATAGCGGAGAAGTGCATTTTTTTAACTGAACAGGAAGAGTCTGGAGGAAGACAGGGGATGCCTGGAAAAATAAATCTCTAACCTGCATTAAGACTGGAAAGTTAGGCGTTAGAAGAGAGCGCCAAGTAGAGTCCGACCATGTGCACAGTGTATATTTGGTGATTGAGCTACAAGTGTCTAAGTGAGACAGAGGGGAAGGGGTATCAGACCTAAATAAAAACGTGCGGAGTGGCATATTCGCCATGTCTTGTTCCACCTGCAGATCTAGCCTAGTGTTATAAAAGCGTAGCCATTCCAGGCACCGAAGACCGACAACTGCCTTATGGTAGAGCTGAAGGTCTGGGATCCCCAGGCCGCCTTTGGTGGGGTGTTGAATCACTTGCTTTAAGGGAAGTCTAGCTTTTTTCCCATTCCATAAAAAGCGCTGAAGGACCAATTGGATTCTTTTAAAGAATACTTTGGGGAGAGGAATCGGCAAGGTTTGAATATAGTATAATGTAGTACATGGGATCTTTTGATCCCCTCTCCTATTAAACCTAATGGAGATCTATTAGGGTGAATAGGAATTTTGCACTCTCCATTCTTAGCTGTGCCTCGGGCATAGCTCAGCATGGCGATTGCCTTAACAGGCCTGGAGGTCTTCAGCATGTCCAGGCTGCCAATGCAACTGATCGGAGCCCCGCGATTTCACTGCGGGAGCTCCGATCGGAAGGCAGAGGGAACCGCATCCCTCTGCCTTCACTCACAGGTGCCCCGATCAGCGTCCTTAGTGACCCCACACAGTAGAATGGTCATTTAGTGCCTCCCTTACAGTAATGCTGCCCCTTAAATAACAGCTGCCCACATGAAGAAGTGCTGTGTTCTGTAGTCAAGTATAGAGCACAGTGCTTCAGCATGTAACTGAGACTCAGCAGCGCTAACGGAGTGTTATGACCACGAGTCCCAGATACATGATGAAGCGCGGTGTTCTGTAGTCAACTAGGAGAGCACAGCACTTCATCATGTAACTGAGCCTCGGTGATCCTGACACTCTGCTTGCACAGCTGAGTCCCTTTTACATGAAGAAGCGATGTGTTCTGTACAGGTGCTTGCTCCCGACAGACAACCGATCAAACTAACTGCCTGATGGATTTTGTATAAAAATGAGTAGAGCCCTCCTGCTGAGGATAGGAAGCACATGCAGGCTGTAGAAGAAAAACTAAGTGTTTTTTTTAAACATAACCAATTGGAGAAATTATTTTCTGTACACTATACATTCAACAGCAAAAAAAAAAATGTTCAAAAGTGTCCACAGCCTTTAAGTATTTCCCTCATGAAAATAACATTTGTATTTGCTGTGACATAAGGATGGTTATGTATTTGGCTACAGCATGCAGATACCCATCTCTCACTGCAAATGTGCTTCAAAAGTTTATGATTTCAGAAAGTTGTTTAGAAGCACATCCTTGTGGTTTTAGCATGTATAAAATAGTTAAAATAAAAGGATCCATGTTTTATAAACTCACCCCAGGGTCGCTGGATGTAATGGCTGCTTTGAACTTGTTTATACACCCAGTCTGTAATGACTGCACACCGATAATCTCGGAGCTTGCAGACAACAGGAAAAGTACAACAGCCGTCAGTATGCTGACTTCATCCAGTTTGGAGTCACCTCGAGTACAGAAAACATGACAGGCTTACTTTTTACAGATTCACACAAAAAAAAAAAAAAAGGAAGCATTACTAAAGGAAACACATGGTAAAATTAGGAATGCTGCAAATTAAAGAGGTATTCCCATTTTGTAAAGTGAGGGCATATCGCTAGGAGGGGGGGAGCTGCGCTGGTTTAATGCTGCATCCCCTTCTAAGTTTTCCCTGCAGAGCAGCGCTCTTGGTCACGTAAATGTGTAGGAAGCTGCAATTTCCTGTACAGTGGGTGGCTGGAATCACTGCTGTGCAGAGAAACAGTGAAGGGGGCACAACACTATACAAGAACTGCAGTCTATTCATTTGCAAGGTAGGAATATCCCTTTAAAGGGGTTGTCTTGGTTCAGAGCTGAACCCGGACATATCCCCTTCTTCACCCAGGAGCGATTCAGTGCAGGGCAATTGAGTGCATCTGCTTCACTCAGAGGGGCTGCCTGGGTGAAGAAGGACAACCCCTTTAAAGGGATATTCCCATCCTACAAATGAATGGACTGCAGTGCTTGTATAGCGTTGTACCACCTTCACTGTTTCTCTGCACAGCAGCCACCCACTGTACAGGAAATTGCAGCTGCAGCACCCTACACCATTGGGTGACTAAGAGCGCTGCTCTGCTCATGAGTTAATATATGTATAAAATAAATCGTTTTTCAATAATCTATTTCAAAGATCTGCTGATCTGTGGATGCGCAATGCCACCACTCGTGGCCCTGATTTCTTACCTGTCTGTGGATACTCCAACACAGATGCTAAAGTGCTCCGAATTAGGTCAGTCCACTTCTTCTGGGTTTTTTCTGTCTTGGCCAGTGGAGAAGTGACGATGGTTTTTATCGCTTGTAAGCAGGCACTAACCGGCAATGGCATCTGATTATCTGAAGACTTGATTGCAGTCTCCTTCAAGATTTTAGTGGCCAAGTAAAGAATGGTAGGCAGTATGGTCATACAACCTGCAAAAAACAAACAAACATTTGATTGAAACGGAGAGTGGTATATGTATTCATCATAAAGTGATGATGCCTGAAGATTTTTTATCTGTTGAAGAGTCAGGCTTTCAAAAGATGCCCGGGGCTTTACTGCTCGGCAGCCCGTTATTTTGCATGTGTTTTCAGGTGACAGTGCCTGATACTGGCGGTCGTTAGGTAAAGCTAAGACAGAGCAGATGACAGAAAAATACCTGGATGCAGCCATGTGATCCATCAGCCGACTGGGTACATAATATTTGGCACATACTCTCTTTTGCGTGTCCAAAGCAATCAGGGAGCTGTTCAGAAAGTCAAACAGCTCCCACGTGCCTGTTTCTACAAAGGATACTAGTAAATGCCATGAAAAGAGCCGTGTTTACATGACAGATCCTGTGTAAAATATCAGAGCAATAACTAGAGATTCTGGGATATAGCTGCCAAAGTACCGTCTCAACGAACTGAAACTCATGGATTGAAAGAGGAATCGGGGATAAAAAGGTGCCATACACCTTAAATACCCAGATGTTTCAAACTGTACCCTGTTTCCTTCCCCCATACATGCTTGGCCGGGCCTAAAATGTATGCGTTCTCACTTATATAGAGCTGACATATTCCACAGCGCTTTTTCAGACATAAGCATCACTAAGCTGCTGTCCGACACTCATAAGAACAAGGGATAAGGCATACTGAAATCCAAAATACCCAATCTTTCTTTCCCCCAGCCCCGACATATGCCATTGAAGGAGATTTGGGACAACCCCATACACAATAGATGATTGTCGAGATTGTCAGGCTTTAAGGCCCTGGTAGATAATATTATTGATTGTGATTATTATTTCAGTTTATACTAATGGTGAAAGATCTTGAAACAGCTACCTGCTGGTGAACACAAAGGAGGCAGATCAGCTAGAATGGTCACTGTAGAGGCGACAAGTCGTGTACTCTCTTCCGAAAGCTGCTGCGGCTTGCTGATAACATGACTTGGGGAGTCGGACACCTTGGAGCTGAGCTGTGGCATGTGTCGTACCAGGATGAACATCAGGAGCTCCATAGCAGCAAAGACGAGAGACTTTCCTGGGATCAAGCCACCACTTTCTTCACCTTCACCCAAGACTACCTGCGTTTCCTTTTCACTTGTGTCATCTTTGTCTGTAGAAAACCATCGGGAAATGACTTTACTAGTAGTGTTTATTGTCATATTTGTAATTAGGCCATAATGACAATAGTAGTAACCTTACTTTGAGCATTTCTCTGTTCCTGTAATTTGTCGTTTGCGGCCCGCACAATTTGCTGCACCACGCTGGTCACTAGCAGTTGAACAGATGTTGGATTACAGGTCAGTAGTAAGCGATGTAAGACATTTAGAAGTTCCACTCCAATCACCTAGAGTAGAGGACACAATGGTTTCAGATTCTGAGATGAGAATATGTACGCGACATTCAGGTATACCACTAGTGTGGATGCCGATAGGAGCCAAGAGTATAGGACATAGGCTAACTTACAGAAAACAGCCAGCTCCATGAAAGAGATGGGAACGTTTAGCTAA
>JAKVIS010001576.1:0-31988 GCA_033119425.1 Bufotes viridis
TATATCAGGGGTAGGAAACCTCCGGCACTCCATGTGTTGTGAAACTACAACTCCCAGCATGCATACTTATTGTGTTCTCCTCCAACCCCCCATAGAAATGAATGGAGCATGCTGGGAATTGTAGTTTCACAGCAGCTGGAGTGCCGAAGGTTGCTGACCCCTGGTCTATATAATATTCTGCTTGGCTTCTCCTGTTGTATACCATTCTGTCTGCAGATTACACTGCATTCTGACCCTGGGTTCACACCTGAGCGTTTTACGCGCTGTAAAACGCTCAACAGGTGAAAACCCATGTTTCCCTATGGGCATGGTTCTCACCTGAGCGTTTTACAGCGCATACGAACGCGCTGTAAAACGCCCTATGCCCAAAGAAGTACAGGAGCTTCTTTGGGGCGTTTTGTCGCGCGTATTGTGATTGACGCCAGAGTGGTCAATCACACGAACGCGCGAACAACGCGTGTTTCCTATTTCCAAAAACGCGCGTATCAAATACACTCAAGTGTGAACTCACCGTTATGGCTTAAGATCTCCTTGAAGTTTTTTGGACCTGGCTTTGGAAGCTGCATGTGAGGAACAACCTAAAGTGCAGTAACTCCCAGAAAAGGGGTTGTCCCTGGAAGGCGTGTGAAGGCCTGCTGGAAAGCACGGAGCACTTTCTTCTTCATTGTTCCTTTAACCAGCATCTGTCAGCAGTTTTGACCACACTAAACGGCTAACTGCACTAGGTAGAAGCTGAGGAGAGCAGGTCAAACATACCTTTTGCAGAGCTTGTATCACAATCTGAATATGATTTTTTATTCTGTCCGATTCTGCTCTTTAAATGCACTACAAGTAGCGTTTCACTGTCCGGTGCTCTTTGCATGGGTGACAGCAGTAGGGGCTCAGAAGCACAATGCAGAGAGCCCTGTGAAGGACTGCCTTTAGTGCACTTGTAGAAGCAGAATCTTGCAGAATAAAACTTCATATTCACACAAGACCTGATAATAAACTCTCCACAAATAGTATGCTTCTGTTGCTCTCTCCAGTCCCTACTTAGTGCTGTCAGCAGTTTAGCATGCTCAAAACTGTTGACAGATTCACTTTAATTCAGAGGTTCGCAAAAGACTGGGTGCCATTGGCTGGCGTAGGTTGGATTCCCTTACATCCTACCAACAGCACAGATGGGGTTAACTACCCCCCGTGGACTGGAAGGACCAGCTGAATTATTAAGTAAATATTACAATTAAACAATTAAATTATAAAGGAATCACCCCCAGCCCACTGTGTTTTTTTCTGTCCTTACAGACAGTTGGACTGGGGGCGTAAAGCATCTAAACCAGGGGTGCACAACCTGCGGCCCGGGGGCCACATGCGGCCCTTGATACCATTCTGTGCGGCCCCCAAACATCTGGTAAAAGACATGTAGGTCTATATCTTATGGTTTCTTACATGTATCTTTCATGTATTCTCCTATTAGATGGGAGTCCTAGAACTGTAACTAGACATTTATAGCATATACTGTATGTTCAATATGCCAAAAATACAGTATTTCAGTTGGTAATACCCCTTTAAGTTTTATGGCCCTTGGAATTGGTTCAGGCTGACAATGTGGCCCCCAACCAGAAAAGGTTGTGCACCCCTGATCTAAACCATCCATCAGTCGATGGATTACGGAGGCTATTAGGGGATCCTTTGTTTCCCAATCTCTGGACCCTCCGGGGTTCGTGAAGGCCCATTCTACTAGGGCCGTAGCCACTTATTTTGCCGAGAGGAGCCTTCTTCCTTTCAACATGATTTGCAAGTCTGCCTCCTGGAGCTCTGAACTAACATTCATCACCCATTATAGATTGGATGCTAGATTAGCTGAGTACTCGGCCTTCGGGCAGACTATACTTGATTCTGCCAGGCATGAGGGCCCTCCCTAGGGGTTCTTCTTGCTATCTCCCATCTGTGCTGCTGGTAGGACGTAAGGGAATCGTTAATTTCTAACGATAATTTGTTTTCCCTTAGTCCTACCAGCAGCACACAAAGATCCCACCCTAGTAAGTGTAGTTTTTTCTTGATACAACACAGTGAGCTGGGGGAGATTCCCTCCTTTATAGGGGAGGTATTTAATAGTTTAATTGTATTATTTGCTTGGGCTCATTTATAATTCCGCCGGTCCTACCAGTCCACGGTGGGTAGTTAACCCCATCTGTGCTGCTGTTAGGACTAAGGGAAAACAAATTTTAGTTAGAAATTAACGAGCCTCTCTTATACAGAATCGCCCTATAGAGAATTCAAAAGCCTTAGTGGTAGGGTGCACTTTATTTTTAGTCAACTTAGACTAGGTTCACATCTGTGTTCAGTAAATCTGGTAAATCTCTTTTTATGCAAACTATCAGAATTACCATATCCGGCATAGCTGGACCCCCATTCACTATCATGGAATGCACTGGGTTTCTGGCATGAATGTCAGCTTTCTGAAGGAAAAATACAGCTGTATAGGAGCTGAGCTGCTGTAACCCAGTAGGGTAACTACACCCTGAACAGACCTGTGCTTCCTGTTCCATTCAAAGTGCTACTTCTAGTGCCAGAGGCCGCAGGAAACAGCTGATCAGCGGAAGTGTGTGGAGTCAGGCCTTCACGAATCGGATACTCATTCATCAGTATTAGGAGCCTGGAAAACCCCTTTAAGATTTCATCAATTTGTATTTGAATTTAAGACACATTTCCCCTTAGCAATTACATAATGTGATAAGACATTATTTTATATGCTGCTACTTTTTTATTTGAGTTTTTAAAATTTTTATAAAAAATTATTATACAAAAAAAAGCATAAAATAAAACAAGGAACAGAAATGTCTTCTCACCCCTCTTAGTGCCATGTGCAAGATGACCACTCAATCTTATGTACCAAGACCAAAGCCAAAACAGATCATGGGTCCTTGAGAGATCAATAATAACTTAGCTTAAAGGTTTTTTCTTCACTATGACCCCTTCTGGAATGCCACCTTAGGCTACTTTCACACTAGTGTTTTTGCTGGATCCCGCAAGAACGCTGCCGTTACTGACAAGACAACCATCTGCATCCATTATGAACGGATCGTGTTGTATTATCTTAAACATAGCCAAGACGGATCCGTCATAAACACCATTGAAAGTCAATGGGGGACGGATCCGTTTTCTACTGTGTCAGAGTTAAACGGATCAAGCACCATTGACTTGCATTGTGGGTCATGACGGATCTGTCTTGCTCGGTTTGCTCTCCAGTATGGGAATGCAACTAAACGGAACGGAATGCATTTTGGAGCATCCCGTTCCTGTTCAGTTAAGTTTTGTCCCCATCGACAATAAATGGGGACAAAACAGAAGCGTTTTTTTCCGGTATTGAGACCCTATGACGGATCTCAATACCGTAAAAATAGAAACTCTAGTGTGAAAGTAGCCTTATAAACCATTGGTTCTTTATTGGATACTGTAGCTGTAAGCAGTACACAGCAGTGAGGCAGAAGTGTCCAATAAAGACCGGATGGTTTAAGGAGATACAGAAGAAATAGGCAGTAAACAAACATGTCTTCTGGATGAATCCTCCCTCCCAAGATTCCCAGCTGACCACTGGTTTGCAGAGAATCATAGGACCACAGGGGACCAGGATTTGCGTTATATTCCTTGGTAGGATAACTGCTACCTGCAATTTCACGGTGCTGCATCTTACTTATCGGATTGTCCCTGGGGCACTGTGCCGCTTATAAGGGTTTAATATCATCATATAATGGGGGTCAGTGCCCTCTTTTGGGCCATCAATGATGGAAAGTAGCAAATAAAACTAATAAATACTATTTACAACAGCAGTAGGGACAGCTTTGTGGCAATAGGGCAAGTACTGGAAATAGAGCCAATCGGGTGAATGTTAATGCAACACATTTCAATGGATTATAGAAAGAAACAGCCCCGTGGGAACGGTGTCAGTACATAAAGAGCACTGGAGAGGCTCAGAGATGGGGGTTATAGGCAAAGGGTCGAAAACAATCCAAGTATATAAGGCACTGACTGATACAGGGCAAAGTGGTAAAGGACGTTGGATAATGAAAACCTTAGGTCATTTAGAACATCCAGTATGAGCGGCGCTATAAACCCCAGAAGGCTTCTAATGGCAGTGCCTGTTAGAGAATGACACGTTTGCTGGGCTGGATTATAATTGTGATGTCTGGGATGGAATGTAATCCTCTCGATCTTCTCCGCCACGCAAAGTCTTATCTGCAGAACATGCATGTAAAATCTTGGATTAAAAGGGTTAACAGTATCACTGAATAAATAAAAGGTCCAATCTTATTCACTCTCTGGCCATGGACAGTGGAAAAGTTTTCCTTCACAATTCTATGAATCATCGTTATCCTGCGACCATGCGCTTTAAAAGCCTCGTTGTCAGAGCAGCAGGAAATTGGGGGCGCTCCTTAGAACCCTGCTTGCTGTTATCATCCGCCAGTGTCAAGTCTAGAGTCCCAGCCTCCTCCACCTGACAAGAGAGGCATGAAGTCCGAAGGGCCGGCTCAGAGTGGGAACTTGAGGGGTGGCTGCGTCAGTTGGGGAAGCAGGAGCCGAAGGAAGAAAAGCTGGGGAAGCGGATATTAGGACGTGGCGTTTACTCTTCTGTCCAGTTCTATTACTTTTGTCATTTCATTTTGTCCAAAATCCGAATGGAACCTGAAAAAGGAGAAAGAATAATCAGCACACACACAAACGTTCATACTGCACCCCAATATTCTACTGTGTAATGTGTCCCTGCACCCCTCATCTCTGCTGCACCGCTCCCCTCTATTCTGCTATATGTTATGTCAGCTGTACCCCGTCTTTCTCCTGTATGGCTATGTCTATTCTGATATATATTGTGCCCCTTGCACCCCTCATCTCTGCTGTACTGCTTCCATCCATTCTGTTATATGCGGTGCATTTAAAAAGTCTTTAGACCGTCTCAGGATATGAGCTGAGCGCTGCGATTGGCCAGCGCTCCAGCCCTGGGAGAAGGAGACGCCCAGGGCAGAAGAAGAAGTCTCCGCCCCAGGCAAAATTACAGCAGCAGGAGCGCCGGTACCAGGGGCTACAGAGGACGAACGGAGCGGCGCCCAGGGATACAAGTAGGTGCAGGGACATCCCTGGGTGCCGCTCTCAATGTACATAGCTTTAACTCATAAACTGTGGACCAGTGAAAGGTCCTCTTTAAGGTTTCTTTAAATTTTGCACAAGGCGCAACATAACAAAATGGTATCAAGACTTTCTAAATGCATTGTATGTTGTGTTCTTTGTACCTCTGATCTCTGCTTTACTCCCCTCTATTCTGCTATATATCGTTCTCCCTGCACCCTCATCTCTCCTGTACTGCTCCCCTCTATTCTGCTATATATCGTTCTCCCTGCACCCCTCATCTCACCTGTACTGCTCCCCTCTATTCTGCTATATATGGTTCTCCCTGCTCCCCTCATCTCTCCTGTACTGCTCCCCTCTATTCTGCTATATATTGTTCTCCCTGCACCCTCATCTCTCCTGTACTGCTCCCCTCTATTCTGCTATATATCCTTCTCCCTGCACCCTCATCTCTCCTGTACTGCTCCCCTCTATTCTGCTATATATTGTTCTCCCTGCACCCCTCATCTCTCCTGTACTGCTCCCCTCTATTCTGCTATATATTGTTCTCCCTGCACCCTCATCTCTCCTGTACTGCTCCCCTCTATTCTGCTATATATTGTTCTCCCTGCACCCTCATCTCTCCTGTACTGCTCCCCTCTATTCTGCTATATATTGTTCTCCCTGCACCCCTCATCTCTCCTGTACTGCTCCCCTCTATTCTGCTATATATTGTGCCCCCTGCACCCCTCATCTCTCCTGTACTGCTCCCCTCTATTCTGCTATATATTGTGCCCCCTGCACCCCTCATCTCTCCTGTACTGCTCCCCTCTATTCTGCTATATATTGTTCCCCCTGATCCCCTCATCTCTCCTGTACTGCTCCCCTCTATTCTGCTATATATTGTTCTCCCTGCACCCCTCATCTCTCCTGTACTGCTCCCCTCTATTCTGCTATATATTGTTCTCCCTGCACCCCTCATCTCTGCTGTACTGCTCCCCTCTATTCTGCTATATATTGTTCTCCCTGCACCCCTCATCTCTGCTGTACTGCTCCCCTCTATTCTGCTATATATTGTGCCTCTGTACCCCTCTATTCTGCCATATATTGTGCACACTGCTCCCCTAAATTCAGCTACATAATGGGCACTGCTCCCCTCTATTCTGCTATGTTGTGCCCCCTGTACCCCTCTATTCTGCTATATATTGTGCACACTGCTCCCCTCTATTCAGATACATAATGGGCACTGCTTCCCTCTTTTCTGCTATGTTGTGCCCCCTGTACCCCTCTATTCTGCCATATATTGTGCGCACTGCTCCCCTCTATTCAGCTACATAATGGGCACTGCTTCCCTCTATTCTACTATGTTGTGCCCCCTGTACCCCTCTATTCTGCCATATATTGTGCACACTGCTCCCTTATACCACTCTGCACAGTTTCCATTGGTGTACCCCAATCCTCTGCGCTCACCTGTGCCGTACTGCTGGATCCAGGCTGCTGTCATTGGACAGTGTGTGTGGCTTCTCCTGTGACAGGCTGAGCTCCTCTTCTATGGCTCTGTGATGCTGAGAGATCATTTCTTTGCTCCTCTCCCAGGAGTCAGGAGAATCCACTGTGACTGCGGAGCTATATAACTCTTCCCACCCATGATGCTCCTCGAAGGAAAGGATGCTTCTAGATCTCACTATGAGAGAAACCATTCATGGTCATTGCTGAGGAAATAAACAGAGACTCCTTCACAGGCCATACACATCTGAAGACGGGCACTCACCTATCGATGCTGCGTATGACTCCTGCCCTGAATGCACAATTGGCTCTGGTAACGTCTTGGTGGCTGATGGGTATGGGTCAAAGGTCTGCGTGAAACTGCCAAAAATGACTGCAAAGCACAAGACAACCACCTGAAGGGGTACAAAACAATAGAAGGCATCAGGCAAGGAAGTGAGTATTTTTCTGAAGTCATATGGTGCAGTTTGGACAGTTTTACATGATAAGCCAATTGTGGAGGTCCTCATATTACCCCTGCAAAGGAAACCATTACATCAGAGGGTGAGCCAATCTCGACTCCACCATCTATTGTATCCATATGGAGAACTTGCAGAATGTGGGTGAAGTTCACTGCAAGATGACAACTAAGCGCTCTAACCTGCTGTTTGCAACTGCTTCACAGATACTGAATGGAGCGCATGCTCAGCTGCTGCGCCACCAAAACTCCTCCTCACCGGGGTCAGGCAGGACGCAGGAGTGGGTTAGTGCTCGGATTCTTGCCTTACTTCTGGTGGTTTGTAGTGCTTTTGCAGCTAATATCTAATAACTAATGTGAAGAAGGGGTTAATAATGCTATCTAACAGCCATGGCTGCCTACGGTGGTTTAGTGGGTAATGCATTTATATGGTTATTATAATGCTTGGTAAAAGAATTAATGGTGGGGGTCTCTTGTACTAGAGTGTACCTATAATTTAAATCTATAAATCCAGAACTCTTTATTGGAGTTCTAATCCCTCTGCTTCCGTTCACACAGCCGCCACTAGAGGGAGCTCGCTGCATCAGGTTTCAGGCTGGAGCTACACCTAGGCTTTTTGGAGCACTTTTAATTAATGTTAACTATCAAGTGACAACTGTCATCCAAGGCATTAACTGACTTGTATGCGATCTGGTGCACTGTAGCTGTCACACAATAGTTAAAATGAATTAAAAGTGCTACAGAAAGTCTAAGTGTAGCTCCAACCTTCTAAAGCTCCACTTGAACTCAATGAATTCCAATGGGTTCCCCCTAGTGGGGGCAGGAAGGATGTTTAAGCTACCTACACACGTGGAATTGTTGTGCCTTTTTTCCACAGTAATTCTTCAAGAATCTGTAGGGAAATCAGCAGCCAATCTGCACTAAAGCAGCTCTGCCTGTGGGTTTTACCCGCGGACAATGGATGAGCGGACGAGAAAATAAAAAGAGAAGACTACTCACCCCCCATGGGGACTACCTTGCTCCCATGCCAGTCTCTTTATAATCCAGGCTCCTGTGATCATGTATTGCGGCATATGATGTCTGCAGCATTCACACGGTATAAGGCATCATCACAGGAGACCAGGTTATACACAGAGCAGCATGGAAGCAGGTAAGGGAGTAACCATGGAAAATGAATATTTTTTTAAATAATGTATTTATTACTTAGGACAGGCATCCTCAAACTGCGGCCCTCCAGCTGTTGCAAAACTACAACTCCCAGCATGCCCGAACAGCCTACAGGTATCAGCCTACAGCAGGGCATTGTGGGAGTTGTAGTTTTACAACAGCTGGAGGGCCACAGTTTGAGGATGCCTGACTTGGGATGTGCATTTTTTTAATGCTGACCCTCGGCAAATCTGCATCAGCCATGATAAAATCTCCCCATGCATAAAATCCGCTCCAGATCCATGACATGAGTCGCATGCTGTGGATTTAAAAATCCATTCTGCAGGTCAATTTAAGCATGGAACATTTCTGCACTATGTGAGAGGTGTTTTTGAAAAACTGCACATAATACGCACCATGTAAAGGTGGTCAGAGGGCTCCTGTGCACTGCCCAAGTCTGTATTCCAGACAGCGTTGGACTGGGGTGCCTAGGGCCCACCGGTAAAATTCATTCTGGGGGCCCACTATGGACCTACCTGCAAATACTACTTGCTCACATAGCGGCAGGCAGCAATAAGATGCTCAGCATGATTGATTATGAGGGTCCCTGCAACAACTTCAAGAAGGCAGGTTCCTGGGGAAAAAGGATACCAGTTGGCCTGCTTCTGTATCCAGAAGTCATCTCAGCCACCTGATGCATCTATAATAATAAACTAGGTCGTTTTTAAATATTCTACTGTGCTGGGGGACTGGGGGCTCACCGGGGGATTCACTTATTGCCCTATGGGCCAGTCCGAGCCCGATTCCAGACATGTTTCCCATCAGAGTACCTGTATGATGCTGTGAGTTCAGATCAGTAAACCAGTGGTCAGGCCGGTCACACGTCTGTGAATAGACGTCTAGAACTGCCCACAGGGTATAAAACTCAACTGGGCAGGCTGAATTTTTCAACAAGCCACAACATGGCAGTTTTCATTGTTTCTGCATGCACAACATGGACATGTAACAATTAGATCAGCACGTAAGCTAAAGCACACGGAAACCCCACGGCCCTGACAGATCTAGTTACGTTACATTTAGCATGGTCCAGATAAACAACGTAATGGAAACCATCGTCAAGTGAGGGAGAAGGACGACAAATGATTGTTAAAAAGAATTCTGTCTCCTTCCAGGAATCATAAGGGGATTCCAAGGTGAGGATAGACTGGGTGATGACTCTCTCGCGTGACGGTATCAAAGTATCCAGTCTGAAGGAACCAGTACAGCCCCCATAGAAATCATGTTGCTGCTGTTCAGATTCTATGGCTGCATAACGATATGGTAGTAGCAACGTCTTATTCTTGAGACATCATGTCCATCACGGATTGTCCTAGAGCTCTGGAGCAGTACAATTATTTATGCAAACATCTTCATAGGTACATGATAAAATTCTGCCTGCCTACGCCACTAGGTGGGGCTCACCACATATAGACCATCTCTGTTTTGAGGTCTGCAAATCGTGGATCCGCAAAATACGGAAGTGGTCTGTGTGCATCCCGCAATTTTCACAGCACCCACTGTAAAGAAAAGGTTATTCTTGTCAAACGGCTGTAGACAGCACAGGGATGAAATCCGTGCACTGTCTGTTTTTTTGTTTTTTTTGCGGACCCATAGAAATGAATTGGTCCATGTGCGATCCGCAAAAATGCAAATCGGACACAGACCAAAAATATAGTCGTGTGCATGAGGCCTTATACTGTTTAAAAAATTTAAAAAAATCTGTATGCAGTGAGCTCCCTCTAGTGGTGGCAGTAAAAAGGGAAAACAATTAAAGGAATGTAAATATGCTTGGTGAAGAAGTCAAGGAGTGCAGCCATTCACTCACCATGAGGCAGGTACTTGTTTGGGTGCTGGCGGCTTTATATGAGTGGGATACTTTGCCGGCCACCATTGCCTGTAGACGCTGTAGCTGTTGTAAGAGGGTCCTGAGGAATAAAACACAATTTTAGGAGGGGTTTAGTATATCCTACCTATATTAACGGGCAGAGTCTTAGATTTTTTCACATAAGATCCACAAGGCTAAAAGGTGTGTACCCAATAGTAAACCCCTATACTGCAAAAAATGGTGTCATCCACATAGATCAGCGCATACAAAGGGGGAGATATAGGGAACAATATTTGAGTATTGTCTCACCTGTTAGTGGATTCTAAGACTTCCACTTTCTTGCGCAGGTCATTATTTTCAGAGGAACAATTCTCAACCCTATTGGAGGAAGACAATGTTAGGGAAGTCAGCATAAGAAACGGAGTTGAGATCTGGTGGTGATGAAAGAGCAAGTCCCCCTAAAATGGAAAGTTGGGTGACCCACAATTTATAGTCCCCATTATAGCTCCCATATGGGTTGTCACCAGGCTTTCCCTGACTCCTGGGTGGCACATATGCCTAGCTAAACATGATGTGTCAGCAGAAAACATAGTAGGTTGCCATTCAAGTGTCTCCATTTAGGAACCTGGGAAAGTAAGATGCTCCATGATGAGTGCCATAGTGGCTGCCACCCAGCTTTCCCAGAAACGGTATGGGCAGCCAGGGCTGATGAAATGTCGTTACCTTTTCTCCAGGCTGTCCATATATTCTTTCTTTTTTCTGCGACTTTCTTGGGCAGAGATCTGAAAAGACACAATGTATGTATATCAAGCAAAAGATGGGGTCAGAGGCACAGCCGCGGCATTAATATGAAACCATCTAAAATGAGAGAAAGCAAAACCGCATACACAGGCTACACATCTTGATATTAAAATCTATAATTTATTTAGAAACACAGCCAAAAATTAAAAACATTGTATACAATTACAACATTGTGTTAGGACCGACAATACGTCCAACACCATACCTACCATCACCACACCTCCTTGCCTCCCTCAATTTACTCTCAAACAGGTGACTATTATTTTCTTTGAATTATTTATGTTTATATACTTTAGGCACAACTGCTTTGTCTCAGAGACCCCTGAGGAAGCTGGTTGATCCGGCGATACGCGTGGGGCGTTATACCTCTACACCATGTCCGCCTATCTCTACATTGGTTGAGTATTTTTACCATTTTGATGTCATATTTATTATATATCATGAATTTTGTACTCCTTTGGCGGCTTAAATGTGTCCTATTTAGGACTTGGTGACTATAGGTATGTGTGTTGGACGTATTGTCGGTCCTAACACAATTTTGTAATTGTATACAATGTTTTTAATTTTTGGCTGTGTTTCCAAATAAATTATAGATTTTAATATCAAGATGTGTAGTCTTTGTATGCGGTTTTGATTTCTCTCATTTTATACAATGTATTGTATATATTACTGAAACTGGCACTGTATCGGCTGGCGCTCTTAATGGGGGCGTGTCCAGCAATTGAGGGAGGAGTTTATGAGAAGAGTGGTGGTTCTGCCTTTTCTACTGTTTCTTTAGAGATGTACCTGTGCATCACTGTACTGACCAATGGTCCAGAAATCCTGATAATCTAGCATGGGGCAAAACAGGAGGCCTGAATCTAGCATGGGGCAAAATAGTCCCATGTCAGAGGCAAATGTAAGTAATCTGACAGACGGCTCCTATGTGTTATGAGATAATCATAGGTAATACTAATAATATAATATACTAACTTTACATAGGGTCCTATAGTGGGGCCTTTTACATTGTTTCAATGAGTGGCATTGATGTCCCTGCGGTAAGTGGCGACATTGAAACTACCAACTACAAGGCTCAATGCAAGGCTGTGGTAGCCATGTAGGCCTACATTAGCCACTGCCGACCCGTAATGATTCCCTAATGTGTATACATATCTATCAGATCTTACTACAGTGTGAGGTAACCCCTTAGATGATGGGAAATCTTTATCTCTAACTCTGCACTTTGGTCCTAAAAGCCTCCTACCAGATCTACTGCCATACAGTGATAGACAAGGAGAGGTTCTGTACCTTGTTCTTGATCTTCCTGCGGATTTTCTTAAGAGCCTTCTCTTCAGCCTTAGTGAGTGGCAGTTTAGTGGGAATGGGGTATCCTTCAGCCACTAGTGTTCTTTTCTCTTCTTCCGTAAGCATGAGGGGTCCAGTGCCCTGCAGTTTCTGAAAATAAAACTTTCCGTAAATGCTAAGGACAGGCTATGCATTGAATCACTTCTATAAAAAAAAAAATAATATATATATATATATATATATATATATATATATATATATATATAGATAGATATATATATATAGATATATATATATATATATATATATATATATATAATTTGTCTGCAATGTCTACGTGTTACCTGAAGGTGGCACTGGTTGCTTATTACTACACCAAAGTCTATAGGAAATGTTTGCATGTACACCCTTTATATGCCAGAGTAAGATCAATAGGGTGGTCCTGTCCAGAGATGAAGTCATGGGTATACTGTCTATAATATATTGGACCTTTATAGACGTAAGAGCTCCATTTTTCTGAAACAAAGCTTCAAACCCCCTACATAGACTATAAGATAACGTTCCACTAAAAGCAGCACCACGAAGACAGTTTCACTGCCTCAGTTGAATTCAATAGTAACCCACATGCAGAAGGCTCCCCCTAGTGGGGACTGCAGGACGCTAGAATTGTGTCATATACCTGTATAGCGGTTTGAAGGGGAGCAGTGGATTTGGGGATCTGCATCAGAAAACCCGAGCTCCAAAACGTATAACTATATATCAATAAAGTGATCAACACATGGCGGGTACTAGCTCTCCTTGGGGAGAGAGCGCCTTAGTCAGCGTGAGGAGACTTATAGGCCATACATGCTCCTCTGGAATTCTGGGAAGGAAGGGATGTAAATGAGCTCATTTGCATCCTTTTCTTCACAGTAGTCAACAGAAATTAAATCTGAAGCTCACTTTCAGTAACATGACACAACAAACGCTGGAACCCACACACTCAATGGAGCATCAGATTTCAAGCTATACTACAACAAGCTATTAAGCTATTGATCGGTGTTATCGGCCTTGCTACTAGCACGTCTTCAGAGGAGACTTTGGACTCAATGATTGCACCCAGGACAGTGGCGTCACCACTAGCACGATATATACAGAAATGTGGCTGTCATCTATTTTTTTTTGCAGCTGCCTTGTGAAAACTACAGTTATAGTATATATACCTACAGTCCCAGGTAAAGAATAGATTACATATCATGAATAATTGGTTTGAATTTACCAACTCAGCTCTGCTACACCTGTAGCTGCTGTATCACAGGGGACTTACATGGGGAGCAGTCAGCAGAGGAGAATTGGAGAGCGCTGATGGACTGCGAGCAGGGCCTTTGTTTCCACACTGTGACTGGACAGGGCTGGAGGGTGGAAGGGATCTGCTGGGGCTTTGGCCTCCTTCAGAGTCGCTTCCATGACTGCTGGGAGGAGTCGGAGGCAGCTGTAGACCATCGGATGAGGCAGCTGCAGGGAGGGATGAATAGGTAAGTAGAGTAAAGGTGATCCAACTGGAAGAAAGTTGGGGACATGGAGAGAATCGCACCTTCTTTAGGACACAGGTTCAGGAACTGATCCACCTCATGGGGCTCCAGTTTAATCTGTGGCATGGACTTTGGGCTCAGAGGCTTGTGCTGCAATGATACAATAGAGCAGATATTAGGAAGATCAGTGAGGTTGGCGGTCATGGACTGTTGCCTATAAACAATCAGAGATGAGGCCACACATTGTAATACAGAGGTGCTGGATTAGGGGATATCACAGCTTATTGACACCCATACCCCGTTTACACTGATGAGAGCGGACAAAGTCCCTGCACAGACATCAGTGACACACGGGTGGAGGCCAGCACATTTGTCTTGGACTTTATCATCATTGTAGGTTGTGAAACATACGGGATAAGGTGGATATCGATAGTCTTCAGGAGCCACCGAATACCTGGGAAATGCCAGACTATCAGGGAAAGTACTGCTAATCCAGTATGGAGCCATTTCTGCCACATACCAGATTATCAGGTTTTCTTGACCATAAAGCACTTTTGTAGGATGTTTGGGGGCGTGTCATACAGTCCGCCATGAGAAGAAACATTTATATGGCAGGTTATATTTTTACCTGACCTTATTGTACCCACAAGAGATAAGCGGAGCCACATTTCTCCAGGTTCTATTAAAGGGGTTGTGCCAAGTATTAAAGTTATCCCCTCTATACAGGTGATCGCTACCTAACTAGTAGAAGGTGGACCTCTTGGGTCTCAAGAATGGGGTCATGCTCCTCCTGATGAAGCGGCATGAACTGCCACACAATTCATTCTGTACAGGACGGATGGAAATAGCCATGTGGCAGTGCACGAGGTGACAATGGGCGTGACGTGGCACTTACCTGGTCTGTCTCTGGCAGTTGTGGCAGTACTTCCACCTCAAGAGGTGTCGTCACCGTGTTGGTGGTAAGGGTAACAGAAGGAGCCAAGCCTGGACTTTCTTCTACAGGGATTTCCATCTTAACTTTGGTAGGAGTGAGCTGCCCTCCAAGGCACCAGTCCTCACTTGTAAGATCCCCTTTGAAGAAAAGAATATAGGATTAGAATGGGAGAGGAGAGGGGACAGACAGTGCAATAGTTATATTGATCCCTGCCACAGCAATGCATAAGCCACTGAGGGTCTGCAGAAAGCACAGTGACAACACATATAAGCAATGAACTTTCCGTGAAATAACAGATCTAGTGCACCCTTCTTAGAGCAAGCTGTGATGTCCCTCAGTTTTACCACCTGGAAATGTGTGGATACATTTCCAGGGGGAATAACAGTGGCACAACACACAGTTCTAATAAACAATGCTCCAGAAACGACATGTCAGAAGGGGTAACGGGTACTCTTTAAATCAAGGGCTTCTCCCTAATTATGAGGATAAATGGTTTATATCCACCTACACAGAGCGATAGGTTTCACATCTTCATGAGGCGAACAATGGGATGACATTGAGAAATCCTGAAATATGGCACACTTCTGGCTGACCCACATACTCTCACAAACCTCTACCGCCATGGGACAAAGCGCTGAGGACCTGACAGCCATGCAGCAAGGAAGGAATTAGACATTTGGCATGTAAAGTGTGATCTTGACGTCAGCAGGAGGACACACCACCTTATGGCTTCCGGGTGTTTCTGTGCTGGGACTTTAACCCTTGCATGATCCTTCAATGTTCAGGCTGCCTATAAAGGGCTCTAGGTACAGTAACTATATACAGTGGCGGAAGTATCTCCTGCATTGCTTCTCAGTGAAAGTGTCAGGTTATCCAAACATAAAAGACCAGCTATACCAGTAATGTCTGACCTGTCCCTGCCTTCAGCTCCAGGAAATAACACCAACTTGTTCCTTGTCACTAGCAAACATCAGGGCTGGTTACATTCTCCACTCACTCTGGTCAAAATTCTTTTTTCATTTACTGATGTCCACGTGACCATGGGCCCCTTTAGCAAAACATGAAAAGGGGCCCCAAATGAGACCGGACTAACATTTACAGAGTCCAGGATAAGGAACTGTTCAGGTCTCTTTCTTTGGTGTCTATTTGGTAATTGTTTGACCGTTACAGGAACCTTACATTCATTATTTCACCTCAGGCCGCTTATCGCACCCAAGTATAGGAACCTTACATTCATTATTTCACAATATTTTATCTCAGGCCCTGCTTATCGCACCCAAGTATAGGAACCTTAAATTCATTATTTCACCTCAGGCCCCGCTTATAGCACCCAAGTATAGGAGCCTCACATTCATTATTTCACCTCAGGCCCCGCTTATAGCACCCAAGTATAGGAGCCTCACATTCATTATTTCACAATATTTCATCTTAGGCCCCTCCTATTGCACCCAAGTATAGGAGCCTCACATTCATTATTTCACAATATTTCATCTCAGGCCCTGTTTATAGCACCCAAGTATAGGAGTCTTACATTCATTATTTCACCTCAGGCCCCGCTTATAGCACCCAAGTATAGGAGCCTCACATTCATTATTTCACAATATTTCATCTTAGGCCCCTCCTATTGCACCCAAGTATAGGAGCCTCACATTCATTATTTCACCTCAGGCCCCGCTTATCACACCCCAAGTATAGGAGCCTTACATTCATTGGGGCCACAATATTTCCCCACACTTATCACCCTGGCGTAGGAAGCAGGGGGGACGGGGGGTCCTATCCCCCAGGAAATAATTCGGGGGGGACAGTTATGCTAAACCCCCCCCCCCAGCGGCAGCGGGAGAATGTGTGCGGCGGTGGCGGGGAACAGGGAGATGAATGCTTCCATTGTGGAAACGGTCATCTCCATAGTCATCTGTATTGCCGTCCTCAGGACAGCAATACAGATGGCTGTGCCTATCAGGATCCCCCCCAGGAAATAATGCGGGGGGGACAGTTATGCTAAAATCCCCCCCAGCAGCAGCGGGAGAATGTGTGCGGCGGTGGCGGGGCACAGGGAGATGAACGCTTCCATTACGGAAGCGTTCATCTCCATAGTCATCTGTATCGCCGTCCTCAAGACAGCAATACAGATGGCTGTGCTGCGGAGCAGGAGAGGGAGAGGCGTCTCCCTTCCCTGCTCCTCTGATAAGCTGCCGGCACTAGGCCTGCAGCCTATCAGATGTTGGTACAGGCGGGACACAGGCCAGAAGAGGCCTGCATCACATCGCTGTGACGGATGGAGGTAAGTATAAGTGTCTTGTTCTGTGTTTGTGTGCGTTTTTTTTTTTTTTTTAAACCGGACCCACTGGCCCATAAGAGGGGGGGGGGGGGGTTTAGAGATTTTGGCACTTGGGGGGGGGGGGGGGTGGAGAGATATGTGGGTGTGGCTTGAGGGTGGGCAGGGACACAGGGGCCCCATAAGTGCTGCCCCCCCCAGGTTTTTGGGGCTTCCTACGCCCATGCTTATCACACCCTAGTATAGGAGCCTTACATTCATTATTTCACCTCATCCCCACTCAACACACCCCAAGTACAGGAGCCTTACATTCATTGGGGTCACAATATTTCACCTCATGCCCCACTTATCACACCCCAAGTATAGGAGTCTTACATTCACTGGGGCCACAATATTTCACCTCAGGCCACACTTATCACACCCCAACTTAGAGCAATCATACCGGTGACAAGATCAATCATACATGAGGCCAGAATGATCATGAGGTACTTGCAGTATATTCCTTCTACACCAAACAGCACCACCACCCCATCCAAATAGTTATTATTTATACCATCACTAAAGTTGTCGTCTGAAGATCCATGAGTGAAGGGCGACTGTGGGCGTGAATCTCCACAGAGGGAGTAGCTATGTTCTGCCTTAATCATGGGAGACGGAGAACTCGGATTCTCCACTTCCATCATTTCATATTTCTCTGTCAGGAAAGGGTCCTCAATGAGTTGTCCAATGGCATCTAATAGGGCTGTGTCATCGAGGAGCTCCGAGAAGTGCTGTGAAATGAAAAAACAGGAGAAGTTAGGCCTCTCATATCATTACTGGGTAACAATAGTATTACTCACATGACTAGGAAGGGCAGACATTTTGGGAACGCTACGACAATCACAGTTACTAACGTCCACCTCAAAACTATTTGGGAATCATTATCGTACACACAAGGGCCATCATCCAACTTTGCCAGACTCATAAGCATTAACATTTTCAATACATTGATACAAGAAGAGAGAGTATGGTAGTAACCCAGCATTTCTGGAGATGGATATAGTTGATATATAGGATGTATATACTGACAGGACAGCACTATAGTAGTGGGAAAAGACAATATGGGACAGTGGTTATGGTACGGGTGACGGAGTGTATGCGGGGTTGTAAACAGACCACCAGTAGTTCGGCCTAGACCTCCCACTAGGACCACAGCAAGTGACAAGCAGCACAGTGTAAACAGGATGACTTCTAGCGGAGTAATGTGAATACTGTGATGGAAGCAAAAAGTTCTCTGCAAAACGTCTTAAAGGCCCCATATAAACACAAATCATAAGAGCTCAAGATCCTGGAGCAATCCGGCAACCATGACAATACAATGGAGAAAAAAGCCTCTTATTGCATTTTCCTTCTGAACCGTGCCTCCGTGCCCCCATGATAACACTTACTGCCTTGTGCTCTGGGTACTCTTTCTTTGGTGACTATGTCACCACCGCGTCACTTGCGATGCAGACGACCCTACACAGGGAGATCAGGACATTTTATGTTGTTTGTTTTTTTCCTGAGCTTCCTTTTAAGTCGGGTCTGCTATTTTCAGCAGCTGACACGCTCCAACTTCCTGAAAGAGTCTCTGAAGTTCCTGAAATATGGTGGACACTAGTGAACAATGCAAGTACATCAAGCTATATCTTTGGAGAACCTTCTGGGCTAGAAAGCACTGCGGCATCACATGTCCTCGTGCATGTTCTCCTTCTTAGAAATGTAGATTTCAATCAATACGGCTGCCATTACTAGTAAGGTAGTCTACATCTGTCTTAGTGTGAACCCTGTAGAAGGCATACTGTCTGTCACCCAGCTTTCCCAGGAAGAGACAGAACTGCTGAATGACTGTATAATGATTTTATTGTTTTGGTGATGGGACGCAGGGTAGGACAGGATGCTACCAGGCCTCCCCTCCCTCCTATGTAAACAGCAGTCTCCGGCCCTCTCCCCAGCTGAGCACATCCCATATGGATGTCCAAATACAAACGCCCATTGTGTGTACAGTACACGCAAAGCGGAGTGTGAACTCGTCATGAACCAGCCGCCCATCAGTGTGAACAGCCTCGGCAAACACATATGTACAAAGACCCAATGCGGGGCTACGGGCATCTCCCATCAGCCTCTGGGGTGCGGAAAGTTTATTTTTCTAACTGGTATTCAATGCGACAATTCAAAGGTTTGCACAAACCACTTACTAGGCTGTAAAGACACCGCCATAAGGGCAACTCTCCCGAAATGTCCACCAGACTCCTGGAAAAAGGGGAGGCCTACTGGACGAGCAGGCAAATCAGTGTCTTTAATATACTGAGGGTGTCTGTATTTAGGGGATCTGGTCTGGGTTCTGTATTTATTTAGAGGGACCTGACTAGTTTTGTTGGTCTGTGGCCTATATTTGGGCTGTGATGAAAGGGGTTAAGTGCACTACTTGTGACTCAAAGCCATACGTGTGGGGTGTCACATATAAATGCTCAGGCTATTTAAAGGGGTTGTCTGGTTTCCTTAGGATAGATCATCAATATCAAATTGGTGAGGTCCAACTTCTGGCACCCCGGCAGATCTGATATCCTGAGGATAGATCATTAATAGCTGAAAAAAAACACAACCTCTTTACTGTACTGCAATTTAGTATCCCACTTCTCGAAGGTCGTGAGTGTGCATGTATTCTCAAAGGGTGAGAAGTCTCTGGAGGCGGCTTATCTCCCCCAAAAATAAGAGGATCAGGCTTAAAATCCAACTGCCCTATGATTATCTCCCAGGGGTGAGTCAGGAGGCCTATACATACTCTAAACGGCTGGCATTTACATCTAATCCATGCCCCCCATCATCATCAGTACAACCTCCGGGAACACTTACTGTACCGCTATATTTTTCCATTGTACGTTGTTGATTTACAGTCTAGTGTCCCTTTAATTTTGAACGGCCCCTTTAAAAATGGAGAAAGGCGAGGGTGATCTGTCAGTTTAAATTTTATGAGCCTTAAAGGGGTTTTCCGATATTTTGATACTGATGACCTACCTTTTGAATAGGTCATCAGTATCTAAATTGGTGGGGTCCAACATCTGACCTCTTAATGCCGCCGCTGGTGCAGATGTCTCTTTATTACTCTATTTTTTTTCCTCCACTGATGACGTATCCTCTGGATAGGTCATCGCTATCTGATGGGTGGGGGTCCAACACCTGGGACCCCCGTCGATCAGCTGTTTGAGAAGGCAGCGGTGCTCCTCTGTTTTTCCTAGGCCAGCGACGTTCATCATTCATGTGGCCTAGGAGCGGCTCAGTCCTATAGAAGTGCATGGGGCTGAGTGCGATACCAAGCACATCCGTTATACAATGTACGGCGCTGTGCTTGGTGAGCTGAGGGAAGGCCGCAGTGCTCACATGAACGCCGGTGCCTTCTCAAACAGCTGATCGGCAGAGGGTCCCAGGTGTTGGACCCCCACCCATCAGATAACGATGACCTATCCAAAGGATACGTCATCAGTAGAAGAAAAAAAAATCTTAGAAAAGTAATAAAGAGACATCTGCACCAGCGACGGTGTTAAGAGGTCAGATCCACAGAAGAAAAGTAAATCCAGACAGTTACGTGGAGTAACCACAAATCCAGACAAACACTCCGAGTCTGAAACCTGATCAGTTTTCCATGACTCATGGCACATTTTCTGACAAAAAAAATTGGAAACTGCAGGAATGTGGGGAAAGGCGGATAATGCCAGGATATTTTCTTGGAAACAGTTGGATCTGGCAGAGGAATGGGGTGACACTTTCTAATATACTTTGAGTGTCAATTCTTCATCACTTTCATGAGGTCTCTGCTTGTTGTCAGTGAGTGGAAACAAGTGACTGTGAACTGGAAATTGGCATCGAAGAGGAAAGGGATGGGCAGAAAGGAGGGCGACGGAGACAATAACAGCCCCATGATGCCAGGCAATATGGTGTGCAGGATGAGGTTTGTGTACAGGCAGGCAGGGCCAGAGAGGAGAGATGCGGACCAGATGTTTGTGGCTGCTCATACTTTCCACATTGTGGATTACACAGAGTCGGGCAGCATTGCATCATCCGCACATACAGCCCCCATTCACCCTCCTCGGTAACATAGGCAGGAACAGAGTCTGATTTATTTTCCAGCCGAGGGTCCCCTGACCATATCCACATTCTCATTACTGTGTCTACCAAGATCCTTCCTGGCCATGGACCAAAGGGAGCCCCAGGCTCAGTGTTGACTAGAGCAGCAGGGGGCGAAAGGGAAAAGTAAGCAGCCCCTGGTAGGTGACCTGCCCCTCAGAACGCTGACAATCATCTGTTTTGGTAATCTCTGCACTGCCAGGTCATATGGTCACGCATGACCCAAGCTCCCATATATTAGGATAGAGTCTACCATGAGAAGGCCAAATTGTGACACATTTTAAAATATCTGTCACACAGGATAACCCAAAACAGTGGCCGGTCATGTCGTTGAGTTGGCAACATCTCAAGATGGCGATGCTGCTGGAGTGGTAGTGCCACCACACTTAGCCTCATAATGACTTGAGGACTACTTGTTCTAGCAGGTCAGCAGCCATTTTGTCATCTGAAAAGATCTTCATAACATACTGCTTTTTAAATTTCTTATCTGTGGTGTTATGACAGAGGATGGCAGAGGAATACGACTTATTCGTAAGGGTGATGTGCCCATCAGATTAGATACCCACTGTTCCTACAGAGCAGTGGACACTACTGTATTCACTAAATGGCCCCTTTAAATGCCAGTCCCGTTCTCCTGATGCCTTGCTTGTTCCTATCAGGGCTTCAGAAGAGTGTCATGGGACTAACTTACTGACTCTGAATAACTTACTGATTCTGCGAGCTCAATCTATTCTATGTCGCCCTGACTGAATTTTTTGAAGGGCCCTTTCAAACCCACTAGATGAGCATTATTACGGTATTGGAATGCAGTACTAATCTTGCCCTAGAATTTGGGAGGGCAAGGAGGGAAGGGGTTAAGCTAGCCTCTAAGCCTCGCCATATCACTGAACTACGGTTTTATATTCCAAGCCTAGAGGTAAGTAGACAAGTCTCGGCGTTATCCAGACTCGCTGAGCGCAGAAATGCGAGCCCAGGTGTTACCTGGAAGGAAAAAAAGTACAAAGAATCTCTTCATGAGACAGGAATCCATCGTCCAGCTGAGGGGGGTGAGGGGCATGCCAGACGAGGACTAGAGATACCTGAAGGCTCACACTCGCTCTTCTAAGGAATGCTGATGGAATTAGCTTTTTTCCTTCTAGGAGGACACAAAGAAAGCAAAGTCGACAAGGAAGTCAGTTTTGCTGTTAGTTTGCGCCTTCCGACGACTTTGACAGAATGCATAATTACATACATGCAAAGTTTTCAGCTAAAGCTAAAGTTTCCAAATAAAAAAACGGTATCTTATTGAATTGCTATATATGTAGTTACCTAATAGACAAAGTGTGGGTTCCTCAGAGGTTGGTGGCAGCTCCTGAAGTCCAAATCTGTCCTATAGAAAACTAGAATTTACTGAGCCATGCCCACAATCCCCCACAATACAGCATAGGGAAGTCATAGAGTGGGAGACCCGGGCTTAGTACCCCCAACGGCAACATTTCTTTAACGTGGTATTCCCAGCTGTTCCCAGTTATAGCAGTTTATTTACACCATACGCCAAATGCCCGATAGATGAGGGTCCCAGTGAATGACGATAATAGGGGTCCAATGACTTCTATCCACCTAGTCCCTCACCCTGGTGCACCACTCTCCATACAGTATCATGGGCAGCATGGTGGCTCAGTGGTTAGCACAGCGCTGGGGTCCTAGGTTTGAATCTGACCAAGGACAACATCTGCATGGAGTTTGCATGTTCTCCCTGTGTTTGCACGGGTTACCTCCGAGTTCTCCAGTTTCCTCCCACACTCCAAAGACATAGGAAACTTCTAATGTAGGTAAAGCGCTGCGGAATATAGTAGCGCTATAAAAGTATATAAATGGAGACCAGCCCCTCCACTGAAGCCCTGTGCATATTCAATACATGCTTAATATGGGAATACCCTTTTAATTCAGCACCAACACAATTAGGAGCTGGATTATCAGATATTCTGGATTATCAGGCAGTAAATAAAACTCACTTGTAAAGTTTGAGAACCTTCATGGACACAAAAATCTCCTCCATATTGTGGTTCTTTGCTGCAGAAATGAGTACTGGATTATCAAATGCCAGATTAAAGGAATTCTACTGTGTTTGTGTGTGTATATAAATACTGAACAGATTTAAAATTACAATGGCCGGATCTCTAGGACCTCGCTGCACACAGATGAGCAGGGTTTTGGCCTTGATCAGGAAATCAGTCTCTTGTGTATGGAGGCTGCCAGCTCCAGCCAGCATTAAACAACATCTGGAGTCCATCACAGGAGAACCCCTCCCAGCAAGGAATGACTCCATTTGGCCGCAAAGCTGGGGGTGCGACATTCAAATAAAACAATCACTGCATAGACTGTCGGCCTCAGACACAGGGCAGAGGAGACCACATTATTTGGGGGAGTTTCCCTTTAAATTCCCCATAAATAGATAGATATATAGACAGATAGAGTGAGTCAATGGCGGAGATTTATCAAACTGGTGTAAAGTTGCCCACAGAAACCAATTTATATAATATATATATATTTGTAGTTAGATTTTTTTCGAATTTTTAGCATTCCCGGCCTTGATCAGGATTTTGTGTAGTCCTGGACATGCCGCGAACTGGTACAGCAGTAATTTTTAGCGGCTGTATAGCGCTTTTATTAGATACCCTTATATATGGAACCATTGGTAACTGTATGTCTAGTATTAGAGCATTTACTTTGGTATTACGGGATTCTGCTGCTGATGTATGGCGATGCCGATTTGTTATATGGATATCATACTGTATGGCGCTTCAGAATTTACCTTTATGTATCGTATGATTACAGTGAACCATATCGGAAGGGGGCGACTGCAAATTGCAATCATAGCGGATATGCCATTCAGAGCTATAGGTGAGAACTGTAATGGAGCTAAGAGAGGTGCATTCGTAGAAGAAAGAAAGTACATTCAATACCAGATCATCTAGAGATCTGCTTTCCATCAGTGTTCCATGTGTATAGGGGCGCTACCTTCATTATAGGCCCCAACCAGTAACAAAACAGGGCCTTGCGGGTGGTGAAGTGTTAATTACGCCTGGAATCAATAGGCCTACTGAAAGCGGTTTTCCAGGAACTTTACTCATAAATGAGGTATCATCTTCCTCAGGCAGCGAAGGATTAATTGGCGATACTTGTAATCCCTGGCTAGGGCGCAGCAGGGGGTCCAGCGGTAATCTAATGAATATCCAAACTGCGTCATTAATAATCCATTTCATTGTTGGTTAGAGTAATTTCCAAGAAATGGGTAAACAGCAGTATGGCTGACATTTCAGAGGTTGTTACCTAGCTTTCCCAAGCCCCTGAAAGGCAGATCTATATATTTGTGAAAAAGAAGCATGGCTGTCCTACAACATAACTAGACATACGGTAGTTGCCATTCAGGGCTCTAGGAAAGCTAGGTGACAATCAGGATTTGACCACTGTCGGTGGTATAACTAAGTGTAAGAGTTGGATAATTCTAATAGCATAGATTAGGAAGCAGTGACCCATTACAGTGACAGGACACTATACTGATAGGCTACTCTGGGGTTAAAATGGCTGGTCACATCACACAGTGTTCTTTCTAGAAAACCTTTCTGCATATCATTAAAGCCATCACGTATGTAAAGATGTGGAAAGAAAAACAGAAACTCACCGCTCCTGAGGTGTATTGTATATACACGCACAGTTATATAACTGTGAAAATGTGCCGGCCCTTTAAGAAGGCAGCAAGTGATGCAAGCCAGTCAGCAATTATCTGAACTTTTGGATTCCATGTGTGGGCTGTTAAAGTCCACAGCGGGTCAGAATGTAAAAAACAGAAACGAGGAGCAGATTTACTCCATATAGGGCCACAAAGGGTGTTCAGGGGCAGACGATTGAAGTAAAGGGGTGTGCCCTCTTAAGTGGCAGAAGAGCCTTAGGGCTCTGTAAGACACCAGGGCTCGGGAACAA
Source organism: Bufotes viridis (assembly GCA_033119425.1). NCBI lineage: Eukaryota > Metazoa > Chordata > Amphibia > Anura > Bufonidae > Bufotes > Bufotes viridis. Next base: position 24,967 of record JAKVIS010001576.1, read on the forward strand.
CAAATTCAATTTCTGTTTACAAAGGGAAAGTTTTTGATGACATCATGATGGTGATATCATCAGTCAGACAAATCCTTAAAGGGGTTGTCCATGTAAAAAACGGATTACAGGTTGTCCTGCTGCTGGTACCTCCAACAATAAGCCATAATCTTTGGCAGAACCTGGCAACAAGTGTTCAAGCGTTGGGGGCAGTATTATATATTTTAATTACTTGAGCAATGGCTGTACTTGTGTGAAACGTGACAACTATTCTGATCCCGACATATATTCAGAGCAGTTGTCACTTTCCTTCTATTCCTCACATCCAGTGCAGTCATCGAGTAGAGGTCCACAATAAGTACATGAGAAAGCTCCTACATAGAGTATGAAACGTAGGCTCTATCCTGAGGCATGATGGGAATAAAACTAATTTCCTTACCGAAACCTATTTCTTAATAGGTCTGTAAGGAACTTTTCTGGATTATAGAGGTCTAGAACAACTGGGAGCCGAATTACTCTTCAGGCTAAAACCACATAAGTCGTTTTTTATGTCGTTTTTTGGAGTCAGGGCCAGAAGGAGAAGTTCTCCTTTTTTATTTCTCATTCCCCCTGAATGCACTCGTGGCTTTGGCTCAAAAAATTAATAAAAACATGTGTGATTCGAGCCTTCAAAAAGTCAATACAGCAGTATCTGTGGATGACAGCTACATTTCATCTGGTTATCATTGTATCTGCAGAATCAGAGCCAAATCCAATGTGGTTCATGGTGACCTTAATTTCCAATATCAGAGTCCATAGCGGAGGCGCAGGGTTGCATAATGGCCCTTTACCAGGAATTCCAGATTGTAAACAGACACAACCAGGTATGCAGTGAACACCATTCGTGGTAGGGGGTGGGGAATGTATTACAAGACACCCAGGTAAAAAAGTGGACTACTATTAGGGCAGGTTAAATGGATCATCACCATTCATCAGCATTGAAGCATTACAAGTGTTAAAGGTACCGTAAATTGTGATCTGAGGCCATAAAAGGGTAGCCCCTTCATAAGAATGAAGCTGTCCCAGAACTTGATTGTTCATGCATGACTACCTGATGGGAAACCAATGGGAAACATAGAGACCTACAATCTCTCTTAATTAATGGGGGCTCCACCAACCAGATGCAAACAGGGTCACTACTTCTACTACCCCCTTATAAGCCCCTATAAGTGTTGGGCCTCATTTAGCTATCTGGCCTTACTCTACAAGCATGTGTTTTTAATATTTCCCAAAAAGTTATTTTATTTTTTTAAAGTACAGTAACATTTCTGAATAATTTCACCACGGACAACAGTCCCAGTGTCTTCACATGCAGACAAAGGAGTTTTTACTTAAGCATCGGCCTAATTTTTCTTGGCAACTGTCTATAATGGTGTTGTCCAGTTTGTCAGCCCTTAGAGACCCCCAGAGCTGGCAAAGGATTGAAAGGGCTTACAGAAAATGGTATTAATGTTGAGTCACTTTGCATATCTCTAGCTAGTACGATGGAGTGCAGTGTGAAGTTTCCAGAAAGCTAAACGTCCTGTGGGCCAAACTGGATGACTTAACCAGAAAAACAAACTATGGTGGGGCCTGGATGTGATCTGAAAATGCAGCTACAAAAAGTTAACTCCCTCTGCTCTCAAAATGAGAGGCTTTTTAATAAAGTAGGTTGACTAATGCCAAACAAGAGGGACTTTATTTCTAGACGATACTCATAGTCCCAGAGATACCTCAGCCTCTGTTGGGTGATATGACCATACACGTTATCTACAAATCTAGTGTCCATATCTTGGTCTCCTCCATCTTCAGCTGGGGACTCAAATATTTCTTCTAGGGTCGGGCCATCAACCCCAGACAAACAACCCATGCTGATTATTTTCAAAGTAACTACTATGGTGCCACCACAGAACCCAAGAGCGGCAGTGCTTTATATCGTTTTATAGATGCATAGTCAATTTGAACACTTCTGCAGAAGCTTTGTGAGGATGGCAGTCTAACAAAAAAGAGGTCTGCCAGACAGACAAAATGCATTCCTCAGGGAGGAGGTGAGGAGACTTTCATGGAGCCAAACACACCTCATCTACTGTATGCCACAAAGCCTGCTTGATTCGACAATGTAACTTTAAAGGTGTTGTCCACATTTTGAAAACCAAGTAGGACCTGTCAAGCGGTAAGGCTTTGTTCACATCACCGTTTCCCCTTTCTGTTTTCCGGCTCCGTTAAGGAGCAGGAGAACGGAAAGGACGGATTCTGCAGATAACGGAGACCTGACTGAGCCCGAACGGAGCCTAAAGACCCCATAGACTATAATAGGGTCCGTTCGGTGTCCGCTAAGAACATGCAGGACTTTCGTCTCCGCTCAAAAATCATGTTCTGAGCGAACACCGAACAGACCCCATTATAGTCCATAGGGTCTTTAGGCTCCGTTCAGGCTCAGTCAGGTCTCAGTTATCTGCAGAATCCGTGCTTTCCGTTCTCCTGCTTCTCAACAGAGCAGGAGAACGGAATGGAGAAACAGTGATGTGCATGGAGCCTTATCAGTTCCCTGTCACTGGGTTTCAGTTCTGGGGTCCTGCCCAGTCCCAGCATGTAAACTTAGTTCAGGGATGGGGTCACGTATGCCCTGCAGCCAATGGCTCACTTCTGGGACATGTGACCCTGTTCCTAAAGGAAGCTCACACGCAGGGATCGAAAGTGCTGTGAAGATGGCTCTCGGGATCCACTGAGCTAAAACCTAGTGGTAGGAAACCGGTAAGTATAGATTGCTTGACAGGTCAACAGGGGAAGAGGGAGATTTAGAAAAAAAATAAAAATCATGGACAACACCTTTAATACCTAGGCGCTACTTTCTAAATTCCATTTGAAGTTGTATCAAATATAAATAACTGTAATTCACAGTCCCTGTTGGAACTGGAGTGTTCAAAAAATAATAATACATTTCAAAAGTTATGCACACATTGTAATTTTTTTTATTGGCCAGTAATACCTGTATGTGGCCTGAAGTGACCTCTCCAAGGGCGCCCTACCTATTTCCAATTAAATATATTATAGTACAGGTCTATGTAACAGGACTTGTTAGCATAGAGAATGCGGAGAGGATTTAAATGCCAGGCTCCTAATTAACCTGCTAATGCCATGTAATCACCCAAGGGGAACTGACATTTCAATTGTCTGTCACTGAACTAATCCCATTCAGTACGCCAGGGTGTCTGTACACATGGAAAATGTCAATTAAAGGGAACGCACGTGGACACTGACGTAAACATGGAGCGTGAAATACATACAGGAGACCGCACACTCTTGTTTGCCCCTCGGGGCAAAGTACCATGAAGAGTCCGCTTTATGCTTCCGATATCGTTGTTGAAAACACAATATTCACAAAAAACAAAGGCAAGTTATGGTTATCAAACACATGCCTGACTTACTAGAAGACAGAAACCCACAAGTTGTCCACCTAGAATCAAGTGGACTACAACTCCCTTCAATTGCCAACTACCACACCCAACAAACGCCTAGTTTTCTATGTGACTTTATGTCACTATATTGTGTGCAAAGTTGAAGATTATGTATAAATACTACTTTAGACCACCACAATGCTTTGCACTAATGGGCAAGGTTTTACAGTCTCTAAAGCCTGTGTTACAGTGTCGATTTTTCGGCAGAAAATTCGCTAACGGGCGAATGCTCATTTATTGGGCAATCCAAATCTTGACATTATCGTTTGCCGACAGCAGATCGTTGTGCCCAATAACGATCTACTGCCGGAAAACCACTATACAGCATGGAGGACGAGTGATGGCATAGTCACCAGTCCTCCCCATGCTGCAGAAGAGATTGATGCCCTGAGGGAGGCCTTTTACTCATCCAGTGCTAGGAAGCTCTTGTGATGATTCAGTTACTGGGTCAACCCTCTAAATAATCACCGACACTATAGGAGAGCCACTACCTACCTACAGAAGCATCCAAATACTTTATACTAAATTCTATCAAATAATCCATGGGGAAACCTGTACTCCTCAGTGGTTCTGCCTTGTACCTACTAAAATTAGATCACCATTGTCCATGCAGGCACTGTAAGGGCAGATATAGTTAGAGATGTCACATGGACACCAATGATAATTGGTCCTATGGCCTCCTGAGAAATGAAGACCATCATCTCTTAAGGTTCTCTTTCATCTAAGGGTACGGAACAAGGTCCCAATATTAAGACACCCAGGTCTTTGGTATGTAAATGACCATTTGTTGCAAATCTCAGTCAACGGCCCTTGTTCATAGGCTCAATATTACCCATATTTTCACCCAGGCAGCCCCCCTGACAAGAGCATTGGAGCATTTCATGCTCTCTTTTGCCCTGCGCTGAATCGCGCAGGCCAAAGGCATTTTCGGGAGATCTGGTGACATACCAGGCTCTCCTTAGGGCTGCCAGGCGGAGGCTTCCGCCCAGCAGTGAGCCCGGTGACGTCACCGGCACTGATGGGCGAGCTTTAGCGCTGCCCAGGCCTGTAAAACGGCTAGGGCAGTGCTAAAGCCAGCCCATTAATGCCGGTGACATCACCGGGCTCACCGCTGGGCGGAAGGGCAAGGGAGAGCATCGGAGCATGAAATGCTCCGATGCTAACATCAGAGGACTGCCTGGGTGAAAATATGGGTATGTCCGGGTTCAGCTTTGAACCCGAACAACCCCTTTAAGCCCCATGCACACAACCGTATTTTTCCACCCGCATTTTTTGCAGATTAAATGCAGATCCATTCATTTCTATGGGGCTGCAAGAAATGCCGACAGAACACGTATGTCATCTGCCGGAAATTAGAGAATATGCCGCATGTCTTATTTTTGTTCATTTTGTAGACAAGAATAGGCAATGGGGCTCGTGATTGCCGGATGCAAACCGCAAAATGAATACGGTCATGTGTAGGAGGCCTTACAATTACTGTGCAGTTGACAAGATCACTGCAAAAGGTTGGTGCTTGGTATAACACATATACTGTAGAAGGTCTGGATTATCTAAATCCCTAGAGTCCGGCACCTGTATGCACCCTCACAGGGGAGAAGATGTAAAACACAGGTTGGGTGTGGCCATTGAGATACTGTGGTGAGAAATTCTGTTAATTTAGTGCTATGTAACCTTAGGGTAGGCCATAATTGTTTGACTGGTGGTGTCCAAACTCCGGGACTGCCCTTGATCAGCACTTGAATGGGACCAGCAACGAGCCCCAGAGGGCAGACCCCTAGCAGTCAGACATTCATGGCCTATCCTCAGATAAGCCATCAGTGTTTAAGTCTTGGAAGGACCCTTTAAATAGACACCTAGGAAGGTGATATCATGGTGGAAATGCACAACACTGGTCCAGAAATGTATGATTTGGAAAGCAACAGAAATACTTAAAAAATAGCTAAATGCAATAAATCAAGGACTCAAAGAAAAACTGCTGGACTAAGGTTGTGACGATAATAAAAGTTCTAGGCTGAATCATTAAAACCTAGGTCTGACCATAAGATCTAAAATATGAAGAAATGACAGGACACCACCGGTCTCATTGTTTACTGGCAATACGAGAGTGGCTAAAACCTCCGCTCCTCCCCAAGCCGTCCCAGTGCTGGGGAAATTACAGTCGCATCTGGCAGCCATTAGTGATCAGCCCCAACTCCAACATCTGTATTTTGTTTGGCTATTTTCCAACTTTCTTCCCATCCTCCACCAGAAACAGTGACTCAGACAGAAAAAGTTTACAAGATGAAAAATACAGATGTCTTGGCCAAACTGTCCATCGGGGGTCAAGAGGAGGAGAGTAGTAAATGCCTAGATCAGGAAACCAAACTATGCTGAGGTAGAGCTCTAGGGTAGAAGTATAGAAGATACTAAATATCTACCATGATAAAAAAAAAAAATCCTGTTTTAAGAAAGAAGAGAAGTGACCACTTATATGTCACAGACTGTGACCTTTAAAGGGAACCGGTCATCAACGTTATGCTGATCTCACTGAGGGCAGCATAAAATAGTGCTGATGTCAGCGGTGTGTCACTCATGAGCTAAAGGTAAGTGGTTGCTGAGAACCAGCATCATAATCATTGCAGCCCAGGCCTTGAAAAGAGTCAAATCTACCTGAGAAGAGTCCTGGTTATTCATAATCTCCTGCTCTCCAGCCCATCTGCTGATGATTGGCAGTTCTCTCCTAGAGAGAAAGGGAGAAAACTAGGTAGAAGACCGTCAGTCATCAGCAGGTGGGCAGGGGGAGCAGGAATTCATGAATAACCAGGACTCTTCTCAGGTGGCCGTGACTCTTTTCCAGGCCCAGTCTGCAATGATTGTGATGTTGGTTCTCAGCAACCATTTACTTTTAACTTTAAGGGTCCATTCACACGTCCGCATGAATGGGTCCGGATCCCTTCCGCAATTTTGCGGAAAGGGTGCGGAAACATTCATTTTCAATGGGGCCGGAAAAGATGCAGACAGCACACAGTGTTGCGTCCGCATCCGTACTTCCGTTCCGCAAAAAAATTGAACATGTCCTATACTTGTCCGCAGACACGAAAAGGCATTTCTATTAAAGTGCCTGGCATGTGCAGTCCGCCGGTGTCCGTGTTTTGCGGATCCGCAATTTGCGGACTGCAAAACACTTGCGGACTTGTGTCTGAAATCAACTCACCTGTCTCTACTTTATTCTGCCGTTAGTATGGGCAGCATAAAGTTAATGACAGGTTCCCTTTAAAAGATTTCCCAGAATCAAGACTTGTCTTCCATCGATAAGATAGCTGATGTGTCTGGCAATACGAGCTATGGGTGCTACTGCTGGGACCGACACTTGGGGTCCATTCACACGTCCGCAATTCTGTTCCGCATTTGCAGAACGGAATTGCGGACCCATTAATTTCAATGGGGACAGACGATGTCACGGCGGGCTCCGCAATTGCGGATCCGCAATCGCGTTCCCGAAAAAAATAGAACATGTCCTATTCTTGTCCGCAATTGCGGACAAGAAAAGGCATTTTCTATGAGAGTGCCGGGCGATGTGCGGTCCGC
>JAKVIS010001577.1:0-31982 GCA_033119425.1 Bufotes viridis
CTGTACTGATCCTGAGTTACATCCTGTGTTATACTTCAGAGCTGCATTCACTATTCTGCTGGTGCAGTCTCTGTGTACATACATTACTTATCCTGTACTGATCCTGAGTAACATCCTGTATTATACTCCAGAGCTGCACTCACTATTCTGCTGGTGCAGTCACTGTGTTCATACATTACATTACTTGTCAGTACTGATTCTGAGTTATATCCTGTATTATACTTCAGAGCTGCACTCATTCTTCTGCTGGTGGAGTCACTGTGTCCATACACTACATTACTCATTCTGTACAGATCCTGAGTTACATCCTGTGTTATACTTCAGAGCTGCACTCACTATTCTGCTGGTGCAGTCACTGTGTCCATACATTACATCACTTGTCAGTACTGATTCTGAGTTACATCCTGTATTATACTCCAGAGCAGCATTCACTATTCTGCTGGTGGAGCGCATGTTAATGATAAATCTCCCGTCTTTATCTTCTATGATAAGTTCATGATAATAATTAAGACAGAGAGGGACACACAGGAACCCAATGAATTTGGGGAATTTTAGCGAGGTCCCGGGGCTCTGGCCCCTCAGCTCCAACTTTAGATCCATTATTTGACGGAATATTGATTTCTAATTAATTTGCAATCACTGAGATGACTCCCTCCCCTCTGCCGAGCAGTAAATTGGCTTTTGATAAGTTGTTGCTGCAGCCTAAGCGAAGCACAGAGGACTGTCAGCCAGGCAGATTACATTTCACAGTTTCTGCATAATTGATTAACATACCGCAGATAAGTTATTAAATTGCACTTTGAGGGGCTGCGCTTCCATCTCCTCAGCCATGTGAGACATGGAGAACTGTTTGCAAATAAACAAATTGCCTTGGATTGCCACGTATGGCTGAGCACTGATAAAACAATTGCAGGCTACAGACAATGGAAGGCTGCAGCGGAGGCGGCCATTTGTAGATACAGAAGTAAATTATTATGGTTTGTAGGGGTGTGACTGCAGCCAATCCCCAACCCCGAGGCCTTCTGGTCATGTTAGAATACAGGCTGTAACCAGGGTGCAAAGAGGATCCTTCCCTCTTCTAGGTGTTCCTGGCATTCAATCATAGCGAATACCTTCCCTTACCCATCACATTTTATCAAAGGCACTGTGCATTCTGGTAGTTAGTGTCATATAGACATCCACCAAACCTAGGCCAGTGCCTTGTACCACTCCAGCTGACACTTGCATTGAGCTTACTCAGTGTAGGCTGTATGTAACCGCTCCAGAGCCCAGTGTGCTTTCTACCACTCCAGGTGATGCTTAGCCTTGATCTTACTCAGTGTAGGCCTGTATGTAACTTCTCCAGAATTCAGTGTGCTTTGTACCACTCCAGCTGACGCTTGGCATTGATGTTACCCAGTCTAGGCTTGTATGTATCTTCTCCAGAGTCCAGTGTGCTTTGTATAACTACGGCTGACACTTGGCATTGATCTTACTCAGCCTAGGCTTGTATGTAACTTCTACAGTGTCCAGTGTGCTTTGTACAAGTCCAGCTGACACTTGCATTGACCTTACTCAGCGTAGGCCTGTATGTAACTTTTCCAGAGTCCAATGTGCTTTGTGCCACTCTAGTTGACACTTGGCTTTGAGCATACTGGTCCTAGGCATGTATGTAACTTCTCCAGAGTCCAGTGTGCTTTGTATAACTCCAGCTGACACTTGGCATTGATCTTACTCAGCCTAGGCTTGTATGTAACTTCTCCAGAGTCCAGTGTAGTTTGTACCACTCTAGTTGACGCTTGGCGTTTGGGTATCCTTGTCCTAGGCTTGTATGTAACTTCTACAGTGTCCAGTGTGCCTTGTACAAGTCCAGCTGACACTTGCATTGACCTTACTCAGGGTAGGCTTGTATTTCACTGCTCCAGAGTCCAGTGTGCTTTGTCCCACTCCAGCTGACACTTGACATTGATCTTACTCAGCCTAGGCTTGTATGTAACTTCTCCAGAGTCTAGTGTAGTTTGTGCCACTCTAGTTGACGCTTGGCTTTGGGTATACTGGTCCTAGGCATGTATGTAACTTCTCCAGAGTCCAGTGTGCTTTACCTCACTCCAGATGGTGTTTGGCATTGCGATCATAGTGATTGTTGCATCTGCTCAACCACATACCTAGTTTGTGAAGTTTCTGTTCTGATGTCACTTCCATACACAATCTGGAATTCTGAAGGATAGGTGATGATTACATATTGTGCCCTTCAGCACTTGGTGGCCTGCTCTGTGAGTTTTCCTGGTCTACTACTTCACGGATGAGCTGCTGTTCCTCCTAAAAGCTCCCACAATAATAGCCCTTATGGTTTGTGGTAAAGGTGGCCTCCTATGGCAGTGCCAGGCTTACAGTCACTCAACTCCTCAGTACAACCAATAGTATCACATTTTTTTTAATGGGCTAGGCTGAAACACCAGAAATCAATAATTTAAATGGGGTACATATATTTTTGGCCATTTAGTGAATCCACGCCTATTTCTCTAGTACACAGATTAATAGATGAGTCCCCATATGTCATCGTAGCTCCTGGAATAGAAGCAAAAACCTCATAGAAGGTGCTGAGGAAGGAGAAGACTTTATAGGATTTATGAGGGAATGGTCATTATTCTGCAGCAGATTCTCACACATTAGAGCATTATTCCATCCTTCACGGAGGTACCACGATGCCATTTGGCTCACAATCAGACAATGAGAATCGCTGGCTGTTGCTTTTTTTAAAATTAGGCTGAGAGATTTAAAGACTTCAGCCGGTTAAAGTTGAAATTTCAATACCCGAAATGTGTCCTGAAGTATCCTCAGCCAATTCTAGCCTTTAAATCTCCCATTGCCGTTAAAAATGAAGGACTGTCTGGATGTGGAGGGTTGACCGGGAGCCAGTTGGCCTCCGTACAAGTGGGTAGAGCGCATTAGTCAGCGAGAGGCTGCGGTCACATGAATGTGCTACTGTTCCCAATACAATGGTCTTAGTCAGGACTCTTATCTACCATCGCTCTGTGATTAAAGCTACTGTTCCCAGACAGGAGGACTTCAAACACTGACTTCTATAGACACAGGACAAAAAAATGGATCAGTTTATGTTAATTGTCTCTCAACGTGTTAGCTGCCAAGAGACCAGCAATTATAAATGACACGAATGTCAAGTCTAGTTTACAAAAAAAAAAAAGACGTAGCAGAGCTGAATTTTCTGTTTACCCATTGGCACTGCATTGCAAATAATACAGCATTAACCTACAGCAGACAACATTGTGACACAATGCCCGTGCCAAGTCACAAATTAGAACTGCTGCATCAGTTTATAGGGCAATCTGTCTAAACCTAGCCAACAAGGTACTGACATTTCCCCCATTGTTTCAGGAACATACAGTGGGCAAGGGACTTATTTGCCCCATCCTCAATTCTTTATTAAGTGGTATGGTCCTCAAGCAGGTTTTACCCTCTACTGGACAGGGAGGGAGATCCAGGCACATGTAATCATCCCCAATTGGGAAGAAGGATTGCCCTAGACTGAGTTGGTCCCCTTGCCTCTCCTCAGGGGCTGTCCCTAGTTAAGGTACACCACCCTTTTTTGTGACTGTGAAGCTATCCCTTTCTTTAAAGTCTAAGGCTTTGTGAAAACTTGTATGTGATTCGGTGGAAGACATGGTACTACTGCCAGTGTTGTAGCTTCAGCTCAAGAGCCCCAATACAGAAATATGTATTAGGGCCCCCACCAACTGTGTGCCATTCACAGTGATGGTGTCCTCTAATTTGGTACATTAGTTCCTCAAGCACCAGAGGCCATGTGCAACTGCCACCTCAGCCTTCCATACAGTTATGACCTGTGATTCATGATTCAACTAAAAGCTCCCGGCCAACCTTGCAAAAAATGGAAAGGCCTTTTTCATCAGATTTGTACCTATGAAACTTGTTGACCTATTGCATGTGCGCTTGGCAGCTGAAGGCCTCTGTGCTGGTCCCATGTTTATATATGCCCACTGAGAAAATTTATATTTTAATGTATGCAAATAAGCATCTAAGAGCAATGGGGGAGTAGCCGTTGCTCCTAGAGTCTCAGCCTTCTCTGAAACTGCGTGCCCTGTGCACTTTAATTGACTTTAGAAGAAGTCAGGGCCAGGCTTGATGATGTTTTCACAACCTGACGCTTTCAATCAAAGTGGACTGGGCTCAGCAGTTGCAGAGAAAGTGGAGACTCTAGATATAACAGCAACGCCCCCGTTGCTCCTAGGGGCTCATTTGCAGATAATTATGCACGCACATATGAACATGGGACGAACACAGATGCCTTCAGCTGACAAGCGCATATGTAACAGGTCAGCCGGTGTCATAGGTGCAAATCTGCTGACAGATGCCCTTTAACCTCGTCAGATTTTTTCACCTGTCACATGACTGTTTGCCATAGGAAGCCATTTGAAAGCAACACAATAGATGAATAAAATAAAGTCACAAAAATAAGAATTATGAATGCAATTTTCCTGGTAAACTGATGTAATTGTATTTGTCATTGTGCATATATAAATATTTGCCATACTTTTTAACTTTATATGTGATTTTTTTGTACTTTTTTTTTACTTTTTTATGCTTTATACTTTTTAGTATTTTTTATACTATATATTTGTTGTGTGCTTTAAACATTTTTCTACCTTTTCATACTTTTTTAATACTTTTATAGGTTTTATACTTTAGACTGTTTTATACTTTTTATACCCTTAATACCTTTACCGTTTTGATACTTTATACTTTTTTATACTTTACACTTTTTTGGACTTTTTTATGCTTCACTTCCTGAATGTATCATTGGATTGACTTTGGTCTTTAGTAGTCTGATGGCTTCATCGCGTTGATGTGCTGTTGATGTAAAAAGTCAACTCTCCGGGCCCGTCACCCTAGCTGGTGTTTATTTCTATGTGTTAGCAGACTCTGGATGGGTAATGTTTGCGCGGTGTCTGCAGAACAGGCCTGAGCCAACTCTACAGGGAGTGATTAATGGTTTGACATCTCCAGCCTCTCTTTCCCCAGGATTCCTTCATGCATTCACAAGCAGTCTATGAAATGCCACAACTTGTAAATCTCATAGTGCATTCCACACAGTAAACACACGTTTATGTGGAGTGGTGAAAGAAATGCTCTAAAAGGCAACCGGAGGAACATCTACCGAGGCCTCATCCCCTTATGTTCCTCTGTCAAATTAAATTTTGCTCGCTCTAGATCCATAATATTTAACAACAAAAGAAAATAATAAAATAGATTAGGGCCAAGCATTTTGTTTGCGTCTACGAGCCTTATTTAATGAATAATGCATAGAGGATGTATGTCCTACACACTTTATGCCCGTCAAACGCCCGCCATACATCGGGATCATTTCATATTCCGAGCCTCAGAATTTAATGCAATCTGGTAATTCAAAGCTTTGCAGGAGTTCTATTGAAAGTCCTTTCTTTTTATGTTTTAGAAAACTTGAAATTTGCATTACAATGGCAGAAATGTAAAAGTGTCAGATTGTACTGGGTGTCACTCAAAATCGGAATTTGGAGCATTTTGAAAATTACTGATTTTTAGAAAAAAAGTTTTAGGAGAGAAAAATACACACAGTCCTTAATATACAAGGAAATAAATGTTTGGTGCAAGTACATCAATGATGAACTGCAATTATTTACTAGGAAACGTACACAACGCAAAATTATGGGGTACAGAGCATTAGGTGGTGCTACAGTGGTGGCGATAGTCAGTAAGTGGTTTCAATGAGCATCTTGGGATGCTGAGGGTATACACATGCAATATGACCCATAATTTGTGGTGTACCCAGAAATGTAGGGGCCTCATAGCAAAGAATAAAAAAAAAGAGGTAGTGCCAAGATACTGACATTCACTATTCACAGGATAGGGGATAAGTATCTGATCGGCAGGGGCCCAATCACTGGGATTCCCATTAATCAAGAGAATAGGGAACCCTGTGTCCCCATATGAAGTGAAGTACTGTGGTTTCATTCCTACTCTATGAAACTGCCGAATATATTCAATCTCTTGCAGTCCCATAGAGGGACTCCAGTCTCTAGAATAGTGGAGGTCCCAGCTGGGATTTCCTGTTGATGGGGGATACATAAATATCTTGGCACAAACCCTTTAAATACCAGTACTTGAGTCACCCCTGGGAATACCCGTAAATTGGGCCAGAAAGACCCAAAATGTACACTTTTGGATGGGGTTAGGATAAAACCCACAACTTTTGCAGTCCAGTCCATGGGAGTGTACCACCAAATACAGAATTGTTGCAAACTATGTGATTATGGTGCTGTTTTTTCCAACTAGGACAGAAGGGTCTAGTGTTTGTTCCCTCATGGAGGTTATATCCTTTCCATAATCTTTGGCCCATTTCCTTACCTACATCTTTGCTAGCTAAGGGGTAGCCAATTCAAAGCAGATGAGGCCGACTTGGACTAGTCCTAAACTTCAAAGTTTGTCCACATTGCTCATAATGTGTTGTTTGGTGGCCCACAGCTATAGAGACAGTTACAATCCACAGCATGGATATCTGTAACTACTAGACATGGACCTAATTGAAAAGTAGGACTGGGCTAGACAGGGTATTGTTGTGAGAGCACCTAAAGTATTTATTCTGGGGCCACTGGGCCACAGGGTGATGTCTGTTGCCTGCAGATTTTGCTTCTAGAACAAAGAAATGCCCTGCTTATTGTCATCACTTGACTTTATTATAGTGTTATGAAGGCATTGAAGCAGGGCAGCAATGTACAGTCACTTCAGCCAATCTTACAATAATAGGCAACATAGAGGAGAAGGAGAGGGCAACTTGGGATATTAAAAAAATAAAAGGTTGTCCTCACTTAAACAGACCAGCTGACAATTTGCAGCCCCAGTCTAAAAAGAATAGCTGAACTTAGGTCTATATCAAATTAGAGTCTATGGCAGTCATTTCTCATAATGAAGTCAGAAGGTGTTGGTCACACCTTGTTTATCCTATGTCATATTTGCTGACTGTAGGTTCCCAATAAAGTTAGTCATTTTGACTAACATTTTGTTATAGGTTAAATTGACCTATACCCCGATACTGTAAGATGATACAACATGTCTACTGTAGCTGACCTTAAGACTAACACAAACGGAAGATAGAGTAGATCTAGCAGATCTAAATCTAAATTCTGAATCTGAAATCTAAAAACTTTGGACCGTAATGTCTAGAGTAGAGAAGAAAGGTCAGTGTATTCACCAAATGACATGATTTACTATTAAAAAGTAATAATCAATCTGGTTTGTAGGGATCCAGCGAGGACAAAGAACAGCTCTCCTGAGGCAGGAAACATGTCATGTCTCACAGCCAACCAATCTCTCTGGTTGTCTGGGTTCAGAATTCTGGGTTCAGAATTCAACCCGGAGAACCGGGAAATATCCACATTTTCACCCAGGCAGTCTCTCTATCATAAGAATCAGAGCATTTTATGCTCCGATGCTCTCCCTTGCCCTGTGCTGTATTGCGTAGGGCAAGGTCTTGTTTTGCCACTCACATCACCTGCACTAATGGGCAAGCTTTGGTGCTGCCCTAGCCATATGACAGGCTAGGGCAGGGCTAATGCCTGCCCATCAGTGCTGGTGATGTCATCGGGCTCACTGCTAGGTGAAAACCTCCGCCTAGCTTACCCTATGGAGAGCCCGGTATGTCACCGGATCTCCATAAAAAGCCTTTGCCCTGTGCAATTCAGTGCAGGGCAAAGAAGAACATTTGAGTTCTGAACCCAGACAACCCCTTTAAATGAGGGTTTATAATTTAATATAAAATGGTGTTAATATTTAAGTGTTAGTGTTTTTTTTATCCACATAAAATAAAATAATAATAAAACAACCTCAAGTATTCCAGTTTTCACACTTACATTACAGCAGTCATAACAATCTAATATTTCATGTTTTTCTGGAGCTAGCTCATTTGTTAGCTTTGCTGTATAGACTAGGTTAGAATGAGCAGAGTCATTTCATTTTCATTAGAGTTCAGGAGAAGCAATTACATTTCTGTTGTACTGCTGGAAACATACAGACATAAGGATCTGTATGCAGCACCCCTCCACTTCCTGGTCTCTAGGGGTGCGCCTGTACTTCATTTATTCCTGGAGACAGGAAAATCTATGACATTTATCTGCATATTGACTCCCATTCTTTTCACCTGCTATAAAGTGCACCTACCTTCCTGTGCAGGATATACAGGAAGGAAGTGTGTGTCTCCTAAATGGCCGCCTCAAGGAAGGATTTTATAAATAAATAATATTAACCTACAACATTATAAAGTAGACTTAACACTTCACATTTCATCTGTATACTTATATCTAGCTAAAGCAACTAAAACCGCACACAGAAGCAACTGAGTTAACAGCCAGTTACTCATAACACGTTAACTAGTTGTGATAACTAGTGTTGAGCGAATCAAAACATTCAAAGTGGAATTTGATCCTCAATTTCGGAAAAATTTGATTTGCCATGAATCCGAATTTCCTTACGCTTCATGGTAAGGAATCATTTTTTCAAAATAATGGCTGAAAAAACAAAATTATATTCACCTCATCCATTTGATCACGGAGAGGATGTCCACTTCAGTCTTGATTGAAGAAAACCTGCCAAAGGACCTGAAGCGAGCGTGATGACATCACCACATGATCACTCTGGCCACGTGCAGTGTGCAGCCAGTGTGATCATGTGTTGATGTCTTCACGCTTGCCGCAGGTCCTTTGGTGGGTTTTCTTCAATCAAGATTGGAGCACACAAGTGGATGAGATGAGTATATATATATGTTTTTTTTAATTTAATTTAATTAATTAATTTATTTTATTTGGGAACCCCGGATTAACTCCCTGAGCATCTGAACGTGAGTCTCAGATTTTGCAATCAGCATTGAATGCAGCATCAGAGTATTTAAATGATGGCAGGTGGCGTCATTGCACCCGGTCCATACACTGAAAAGCAATTTGTGATAAAGTAATTTGTAACAAATCAAACTTCTTGACGTCAAATTTTACAAAAACTCTCTCATCTGTAGTGATAACCTACCATGTGTGTGGTTAACTGCATTTGCATAGACTTGCAAAAGAGGTAGAGATGAAGCAGAGCTAACATAGTCATAAATGTGTATGTTAACTCTGCTACATCCATACATGACACATTTGCATTGAGGGTAAGTTCACACAATTCTGCAGTAATATCCACAGGTGATTATGTGGATTTCACCCAATATGTTGAAAACGCGAAATCTGTGTTGCAAATCTGTGGCCTTTCTGCCAGATAATGAGCATTGTGCAGTATATCCTAATTTTTTCATTTTTCCTGTGAATGGGGTAATATGTGCTGTGCTGTAAATTACTATGGAATTATGATGTGAAATCCATGGTGCAAATCCCCAGCAATTTTGTCATGTGTGAACATGACCTGAGGGGTCAGAGTCCAAAAACAACAGATAGCAGGGGACAATAGATCTCATTCCATTGAATAATAAATCGAGATTGCAGGTCTAATGTCTCTTTAAGTTTTGTAGGCACAAATTCTAACAGAACAAGATGCAATCTGAGCATTTCATCTCTAATCCAGGCTGCACTGTGCAAGAAAACAATCATTTATCAAAATCATCTACAGCTGCAGGAAACCAGAGCCACGGAGCTCAGACAGGACATGAAGGGCTTACAATGGGCAAATATGATTATTTCTAATATACTACAGTACAAAATGTATACACGTCTCCAATCATACCGTCCCCAACTGAGCATCTGCTGATCATCACAAAAATCATCAAAAATATTGAGGAAAACAAACGTATAAAGATTCTGCCACCATCCATATAAACTAATTACTAAGGTTCATATAAAACATCAAGCAGAGAACATAATGAAGAAAATTTACAGAAACTATACAGGCTATAAATAGAAATGCAGAAAAATTCTTTAAAACCTGCACCTACTTTATCCAGGATGGAATTGAAATACAATGTTGCAATTTACAAAGCCTAAATCAGAGAGAAAACCCTAACAAGTCAGGAATATACTTTATCAGTGACTGGCAGTCAAATATTTCCAATTTTTTTCCTACAAATACAGTATATGTCCAAAATGAATCTAAATGTTTGTCTTCGAACAATAAGAACTCTGCATTACTGTTGCAGTTGGTACATAAAGCTACATTCAGGCCATATGGATTTGCAGTGGATTTTTAATATTGATTCCACATTGAAAATCCACAACAAAGTTCATTACAATCACATGAACTGGGATATACAGAGTCTGGTCCACACATCGGAAAAATAAATCTGTGAAAGTTTCAGGATCTACTTGAATATATTCCCTATATGTTGAAGGTTGGCTTGAAGATTTTAACTCAAAGATGTAAATCTGACAGAAAATCTATATGTAAAATATTTCAGCCAAAAAAACTGTTAAAAAATAGCATTATGAAAAAGGTAGCTCCATGACATGGAGCTTCTGAAATTTCATTAAATAATGATGATGACTAGAGATGAGCAAATTTACCAAAAATTGTTTTGGGATCAATTTGGTTGAATCAGTCTGGAGATTTCATTTGGTCCAAAAAGATTTGACTCAAATTGAAAGGGCCCACATTGCCATGAAAATTCATGTCAGACACTTTGAGGTTTCCTAGGTCTAATCAACTGCTTTCAAGATCTTTAATAACAAGGCAGCGTATTATTGTCAGACTGGAAGTGACATACATAGGTGCTTGAAAATTTGTGAAACCTTCAGAAATGTCTATATTTCTGCATAAATTTGACGTAAAACTACATTAGATCTTCACACAAGCCCTACATTAGGCAAAGTCAACAATATTAGAGCTGTTCATTTACTTACTGACAAAAATTATTTAATATCACATGTGAACCTTTAGGACTAGAAGATGATTTGAAGGCGAAATTAAATTAAGGTGATTTCAGTTAATTAGTTTTATTTAAAGAAATAGGATCTATCAAAGTCTGATCTTCACACCACATGTCTGTTAAAGTATATTATTTCATGAGCAAAGGAAATTTCTAAAAACCTCAGAAGAACAGTTGTTGATGCTCATCAGGCTGTAAAAAGTTTTAAAGCCATGTTTAAAGAGTCTGAGTTCCACCAATCTACAGTCAGGAGGTCACAAGTTTGGAGGTACCCATAGTTATCTCTAAGCATTTACAGGACTTTCTTGTATTAACTGATATAAGGAGGACACTGAACAGCAATGGTGTGGATGAAAGGATTTAAAGGAGAAAGCTTCTGTTCTCCAAAAAGAGCATTGCTGCCCTTCTGCAGTTTGCTAAAGACCACCGGGTAAGCCCAAAAGCCACTGGAACAATGTTGTGTGGATGGATGAGAACAAAATAGAACTTTTTGATTTAAATGATAAGCATATGTTTGAAGAAAGGAAAACACTACATTGTAGCATTCTAGCATATGTGGAATAAGTATGGTTCTGACCTGTTTTTCTGCATCTGGGCCAGAATGGCTCACCATCATTGATGGACTAATGAATTCTGAATTGTACCAGCAAATTCTAAAGGAAAATGTCCATGAGCTAAAACTCAAAAGAACATGTAGCAAGACATCAACCCTAAGCACACAAGTCCTTCTACCAAAGAATGGTTAGAGAATAAAGGAAACATTTTGAGAATGGCCAAGTCAAAGTCCTGACCTTAAACCAATTGAAATGCTTTAGAAGAACCTGAAGCAAGCAGTTCATGGGAGGAAATCCACTAACATAGTGGTGCTCAAACTGAGGAACAGGCTCAAATTCTGTAGTCAATGTCAATGTGTAGAACTAATCAACAATTACTGGAAATGTTTACTTGCAGTTTTTCCTGCACCGGGGGGGGGGGGGGGGTTCACATACTTTTGCCACTTATTGACATGAGATATTAGATCATTTTTTCGCAATAAATAAATAAAGTCTAATATTCTTGACACTTTTTTTTTATTTAGTTATCTTTATCTACTTTTAAGTCGAATTAACGCAGTGATATAAAAACTCTGAAGGGTTCACAAATTTTCAAGTATCACTGTCTACAACTATGGGTAAGCAGATGTTAAACAGTGGAAACATACAGTCTGTTCAATAACACACTGCATTGTCCGCTTTTACTAAATGACAAATTTCTCCAAAATTAACCATATTTGGTGGTTTGGTGGCAGATGCCTTCTTCTCAGTCTTCTGACCTGTAAAATGTTGGTGGCGATTTTGAGCACTTCATGCAGGAAAAAAAGTTTTGGATAAGATGAAATTCAATTTTTTTTACAACTTCATAATGAATTTAATTTGTGTGGACCTGATTTGGTCATCTCTACTGATGACTACTTAACTTTAATGTTTTCAAATGGAAAACGTCAAAATAGTATTTCGGCTCTTCGCAAAGAATCCAGGGCATGGGGCTCTGAAGCCGTACTCTATAACTATAAATAAAATTCCTTGTGAAATATTTTAAAAGTATTTGCCGAATTAGAATATATTAAAATTATATATATATATATATATATATATATATAACATATCATTATTATTTAAAATAACTGTATACTAATTAAAAATGAAGGGTTAAAAAACATTTAAAAGTCAATTAAAACAACCGGATACAAAGTGTGAATACATTGTAATTCCAGAAATCTTCACTTTCCTGTTCCGCGTCAGCACCCGTTGCATTTCAGGTGCAATTAACGCTGCATTTGGTTAAATATCTCATTGTAAGCAAAACCTCCGCCGCGCTCTGGCCAATGTGTAGATTGTTACATGTAGCCCCCCGCAGCTTGGGACGCAACATCAATTTCTGTGTTGTTGATGCTGCTCCTCCATATCCCCCTAACACTACTCTCACCATCTCATGTGTGAAATCAGACTGTGGCTGAGCTGTTAATTTCATGCTGTGTAAATATTTAACTAGTGTTGCTGCTTAATGTGAATGACCTAAAAAAATAGACAAAACTTAGATAAAAGGATATATTCATTTTCTCCACAAACTTATCGTTCGGGTTGTCCGTTTTGGGGAAGTTTTTGATGTCACCTTCAAGGCGTTTTATTTGGTGATCCATAGCATCCAGGCTGGCCTTCAGGTTCTGTGCAGAAACTACAAGAGAAAAGAAAAGAAAATTAATCTTTATCAACCTTTGATTATACAGTAACGGAAGAGCACAAGAATTTGGTTAATAATTGGCATACAAGAAATGTCTCCTACATAACATATATCTAATGTAGAGAGGAGCAAACGTTTTGAGATTTGGTTTGTATCAGGTTCAACAAATTTTGTAAAAATTTTGGTTCGGATCCAAATCGATTTTGCCTCAAACTGTTCAATTAATGCTTTTTTATAATAGGATTTCTCTGTGTTGCTGTATTTGCATCTTTACATAATACTTCTACAGAAAAGACACATCCAAGCTAGTCTTCTTTTCAAAGTTACTTGTACCAGGAATTCAACTCTTCCTAGGAAACTAGCCTGTAACAAAGAAAGCTTTGCTGCCTCAGAGGCTTTGCTACTCTTTCTTCTTATGGAGGGCATCACGTATGAATGAAGAGTATCTTAAAGGGAGCCTGCCTCACTGGGGGCAGCATACATTGCTGACAGAAATGCTGATGTCAGCGGTATGTCACTCATGAGCTAAAAGTAAGTGGTTTCTGAGAACCAGCATCATAATCATTACAGTTCAGGCCTGGAAAAGAGTCACAGCTACCTGAGAAGAGTCCAGGTTATTCCTAATCTCCTGCTCTCTCACCCATCTGCTGATGATTGGCAGTTCTCTTCTAGAGAGAAAGGTAGAAAACTAGGTAGAAGACTGTCAGTCATCAGTGGGTGGGCAGGGAGAGCAGGAATTTATGAATAACCAGGACTCTTCTCAGGTGGTCGGGACTCTTTTCCAGGCCCAGTCTGCAATGATTGTGATGTTGGTTCTCGGCAACCACTTACTTTTAACTTATTAATGACAGATTGCTGAAATCAACTCACCTGTCTCTACTTTATGCTGCTGTTAGCATGGGCAACATAAAGTTGATAGCAGGTTCCCTTTAAGTCAGTCAACGTTCCTCTGGATAATTATGTGAAAATTAGCATAGCTTGTGTCTGCTGCCATCAGAAAGGCCTAGGAAAGCTAACTTGAATATCTGTCCCAGAAAACCAGAGGGACATTGTTTCAGCTCCTTTACATATGGCACCCTGTTTTTAAAGGGACCAAAAGTAATTGGATAATTGAAGATTTTGCTGAGAAGTAAACATGCGGTCAAAGGTTCTCTCCATGCAAGTGAAACAAGCCATCCTTCATCTGCGGAAACAGACAAAAAACATCTGAGAAATTGCTACACTATTAGGAGTAGAAAATCTATAGGTTGGTGCAGCCTGAGAAAGAAAGAGAGCACTGGTGACCTCAACAATGCAAAAAGACCTGGATGCCCACGGAAGACACCAGTGATGGATAATGGCAGAATAATTACCATGGTGAAGAGAAACCCCTTCACAACAGCCGACTAAGTGACCAACACTCTCCAGGATATAGGTGTATCAATATCCAAATCTACCATAAAGAAAGACTACATGAAAGAAAATCCAGAGGGTTCACTGCTTGGTGCAAGCCACTCATCAGTCTTACGAATAAGAACATTCTTTGGACAGATGAAACCCAGATCAACCTCTACCAGAATGGTGGAAAGAAAAAAGGATGGAGAAGGCCTGGTCCAGCTCATGATCTAAAGCATACCACATCATCTATAAAACACGGTGGAGGCAGTGTGATGCGTAGGCGTGCATGGCTGCCGGTGGCACTGGGTCGCTAGTGATTATTGATGATGTGACATAGGACAGAAGCAGCCGGATGAATTCTGGGGTTGTCAGAGACATACTGTGCGCTCAGATCCAGCCAAATGCAGCCAAACTGATTGGTTGGCATTTCATAATACAGATGGACAATGACCCAAAACATAAAGCCAAAGCAACCCAGGAGTTTATTAAAGCAAAGAAGTGGAATATTCTTGAATGGCCAAGTCAGTCACCGGGTCTGAACCCAATAGAGCATGTCACTAAACTTCAAACAGAAAGGCCACAAACAAACAGCAACTGAAAACCGTGGCAGTAAAGGCCGGGCCAATAATTAAAAAGGAGAAAACACAGCCTCTTGTGATGTCCATGAGTTCAAGACGTCAGGCAATCACTGCCAATAAAGTATTTTCAACCAAGTATTTGAAATTAACATTTTATTTACAATTATTACATTTGTCCTATTACTTTTGAACCCCTAACATGAAGGCATTGCGTTTAAAAAATGCTTTAGTTCCTCACATTTTTATGCAATCATTTTGTTCAACCCACTGAATTAAAGCTGAAAGTCCGAACTTCAACTGCATCTTACATAGTGTTTTTTTTTTCAAAATTCATTGTGGTAATGTACAGAATAAAAATTAGAAAAATGTTGTCTCTGTCCAAATATATATGGACCCAACTGTATTGCACAGAAACCCAGAGTAGCATTCTAGGTGCTCTCTCTTTCTCATTCTCTGTCATTTACCTGAAATGAATCCCAAAAAATTCTGGTTCATAAAATCTGAACTTTTGAGGAAATTTATTGTGATGCAATCTGAACTGGTAGAATAAGTTTGCCCATCCTTAAATGTGTTGTCCTGCTATATATATTGATGACCTATCGTCAGGATAGGTCATCAATATCTGTTCAGTCAATATCAAATGTTTGAAGAGGAGGCCTCCTGGTCATTATTAGTGTTGATCGAGCACCAGATTGCTCGGGTGCTCGAGTAGAACACCTCGGGATGAAGTCGAGCATTAAACCAGGCACCTGCTAGTCTGAAGAGGGGAGGGTGTCTGGTTCACAGGAAAAGTTCAGAAATTGATGGAAACACCACCAAAATGGTTCGGGAACAGCATGGGGAGGATGTCTAGATGCATCTTTGACTACCTGGTTGCTTCTGGGAACGATGTTGTCCGAGTAGTACGCTAATTTTACAGACTGACAATAATGCGCACAATACCGAAGATAAAATCGATTTTAGAGAAAAAATTGTTAGGAAACATTCTTTCCTGTATATTTACTTGTATATAAAGTGCTGCCAAAAATTACAAGGAAGAGGCGCTCCGATACAACCTGTATAGCACATAAAGGAGGGCCTCATTCACATTGTGGTCTAATTGCTCAGGTAGTGGGACTCCTACCCTCATAAAGCCTATGCACTAAGTGAAAGGGCTGCCAAAAATTACAAGGAACCGACACTCCAATACACCCTTTGTTACACACTTCCCCATCCCTTACTGCTCGCCTTCATTATATTAAATGGTATATATGCTTGCAAGTATATCACACGTACAGTAGCGCAGTTTTTAAGTGTAGGCGCAAATAAATTATAGTCAATGTTACAGATATTTCGAATGCCGAAACATTATACAGGAAATATAGCGCAGGTAATGTCACTGTCCATAGCATCTACGGAAAAAGCACACTGGATGTCACAGATGTTTTTAGGATGCGCAAATGTTATACAGGTGATGTAGCGCAGATAATGTACCTGTCCGCAGCGGCAAAAAAATTGCACACTATTTAGCACAGGTTGGGCTAAAAAATATATTGCTGCCAGATACAACTATAGTCCTTAAAAGGACTTTTGGGTCTCTAACACCAAACCTGCCTAACAAAAAAATAAAATTCTATTCCCTACACGATCTGTCCCTTCCTCAGCACAGCTCTCCCTGACTAAGACTACATAGCACCCGCTGACGCGCCACCGGCCGACCAATCAATGTTATGCCAGTAACCAACATGGCTACAGCATTACAGTGAGTCTCAGTACTTATCTGCACGTTTATTGACTGTGTAGCAGCAAAAAAACGTGCAGGGAAGAGACTCGAGCATCGTGCCCGAGCACACACGGTATTTGGTCGAACTCAGCGATGTGCCGAGCATTGCGATGCAAACTGGTGTTCGGCCGAGCATGCTTGCTCAACACTAGTCACTATACTATGTGTCGTCTCGCAATGTAATAACAAGTACTTGCTCCATTCCTCAAACATTCAATCAAATGATTAGCTGGGGTTCTGGGTGTTGGACCGCTGCCGATCAGATATTGATGACCTATCCTAAAGATAGGTCATCAATATACAAGATAGATAGATAGATAGATAGATGATAGATAGATCAATGAGATAGATAGATAGATAGATAGATATGAGATGGATAGATAAGTAGATAGATAGATAGATAGATAGATAGATAGATAGATAGATATAATAGATAGATAGATAGATGATCAATAATAGATAGATAGATAGATATTAGATGCTCACCTGTCTCATACCTCATCAGTGGTGCTGACACATAGTAATAATGAATACAACTGTCTACTGTTTAAAGTGATAACAACCTCATTTTATGCATAATTGTTTTTCACCTGTGAATTAAATTTTTGCAGCTTTCAGGCATTAAGTGAGAACTACAGCGAAGACGTAACGTAATAATTTATAATGTAATAATTTGTAACTGTAACGTGTTCACAGCATGAGACAAACTAAAACACTGATAATTAAATATCATCTTGCATATTCTTTTGCGGATCACTAAAATGTTTAGCTGCTGATTCTCAGAGAGAAAAGAAGGAAAATATTAAAGGGATATTTCACTCCAGCCTAGGAGTCCTGCAATGTAATCCTACATGTAAGAGGTGCAGATTGTGCTGCAGGAATATTACTCGCATAGCAGTTTCCAAAATTGGCTGTTAGGATAGTCACCTCCCTTGTCATCTGCCTAAGGTTCATGTATGGGCACTTTGTATGATCGCAATCCAGTTTTGTGACTCTTCTACATGCACTTTCCCTGACTTTTGAACCAATTGCTCATCCATTTGTTTCAGAGGGGCGTCCTGAACATGTACAGTAGGTAGCACTCAATAGCAAAGGAGATCAATATGAACTGAGCCCCTTCTACTAGGGATTAGGATCAGTACAGGATAAGTTATGTATGTAGACAGTGACTGCACCAGCAGAATAGTGAGTGCAGCTCTGGAGTATAATACAGGATGTAACTCAGGATCAGTACAGGATAAGTAATGTATGTCCACAGTGACTGCACCAGCAGAATAGTGAGTGCAGCTCTGGAGTATAATGCAGGATGTAACTCAGGATCAGTACAGGATAAGTAATGTATGTACACAGTGACTGCACCAGCAGAATAGTGAGTGCAGCTCTGGAGTATAATACAGGATGTAACTCAGGATCAGTACAGGATAAGTAATGTATGTACACAGTGACTGCACCAGCAGAATAGTGAGTGCAGCTCTGGAGTATAATGCAGGATGTAACTCAGGATCAGTACAGGATAAGTAATGTATGTACACAGTGACTGCACCAGCAGAATAGTGAGTGCAGCTCTGGAGTATAATGCAGGATGTAAATCAGGATCAGTACAGGATAAGTAATGTAAAGTGATGAAATTGTTTTTGTAAACTCCCCATCAGAGAAGGACATACAATGCAATACACTTCTGACTAGGCACAGCTCTAATTTGTTTTGGCCATTGACAATAGTGGTTTCTGGTGATGTAGTTGACAACATGGGATGGATTTGATTGGTTACTCTCCAGTGTAAGCTACAGGTTTTGGCTTTGGATCCATTTTGAGAAACAGAATACTGACAGGGGCAAAGTGTAATGTGGCCAGCACCCAGCAAAGCTGAACAAATGACCGAGACTTATTCACTTGGGAGAGGAACATTCACGCCCGATCTATGTTATCCATCTAACTGCTGGCTGGAGGGAGGCACAGAAATCTCAATCAGTATGTAGTGCTTGGCCGGACCCTACAAGTGCTGCTTGGGGCAGTGTAGGAGTAGAAGGGGCTTCAGTTTGGGCCCAGCACTTTGAATAGCCAGAGATCCTCATTAAGAGACCATATTGCTCTTAGACCACAACTTGACATCTAAACTGGTAAATAGCCCAAAGCTTTTCTTATATTTATATATAGTGTAGGATACATATTTTGACACATCTTTTTCATTTCTGCATTACTGTCCGCATAGATGTCAAAAATATAATGGATTTGGCTACTTTTCCTATATTTCATAGATTTCCATGGCTTTGGCTTCTGCAGCTCTAAGAAAACGTCTGATTTTATCTTCAGCTGTGTTCAATGCTCGCCCTGCGGGACTGGAAACGAGAGATCAATGATTCCCAGTGGACGGTTTTTCCCATCTTCTCCCTTAAAGCTTGTCGGATGGGTGAGCTCCCTGTGACTTTTTGTCATTCATGATGAATGGGAAGGCTCATTTAACAGCTGGCTGCTTCTAGAAAGTAGCAAAAAATGCTTTTTTTCCGTTGTTTTGCAATCAAAGAACAAAAAAACAAGTTTCTGCAGTGACAGAACCTTCACTTTATACATACCTTGCATTCTGGCATCTGCCACTATTGTAAGCATCTGCATAGGAGTTTGACATATTGGGGGCACATTAAGCAGAGGGTGTATTTGGAATGTATTCCTCGACCTACAGTTTGAAGCTTGAGGCAACACGGGCCATACTGTACACAACATTGTTTTTGTATCGCAGGTACAATGCAAAGTAATAGAAGACGTATACAGTACACAGAAATAAAAATAGGCAGGGAGGTTGCCTATCCTCCAAAGAGGTCATCAGTAGGTGATCGGTGGAGGTCCAACACCCAGGACTACTGAGGAGCGGCATAGATTCAAATTTGCGATATTTTGTGAATTTTGGCTAAATATTCGCCATAAATTTGCAAGTTCGAGAATTTGTGATCTCCAGTCATTATTTACTTGATTGCGAAAATTGGCAATGTAATTAGAATATTCACGATCAGCACTAAGGGGTAGGCAACTTTCCTATTGGTTGCTAGGGATGTTGATAAGTGACGATATTCACGATAAATTTGCTATAAATTTGCGATTAGAATATTCATCATCAATACTATTCGCAAATATGAATATATAGCACTATATTCTAAATATTCGCAAATTCACGAAGTGGAGATATTCGCGATTTGAATAGTCGCACTCAACCAAGCACAGTGCCGTACATTGAATAGTGGTCATGCTCAGTATTGCAGCTCAGCACCATTCCCTTTAATGAAGCTGAGCCTCTCCTAGGCCATGTGACCAATGAATGCGACATCACCAGCCTAGGAAAAGATGGAGAAGGCTGCGGCTCTACCAAGAGTTACGGTGCTTTCTCAAACAATTGATCGGTCAGGGTCTTGGGTGTTGGACCCCACCAATCAGAGTGAAAAAAAATCCCATAAAACCCCTTTAACTCTTTTCACTCTGAATGGATGAGGATAATAGATTTAAGCTGTGACAACTGTGAGGCTAGATGTACATACATACGTATTGAACAGTCTTGATATGCCCCACAGCAGCAATAAGGATAATGTAATGCTCGAAACATATCTGCAACTCTGAAATCCTTCTCTATTGAGCTGAAGACAATGTCACTGCAGTCTTGTGCTTAGTCTCCACATACACCAGGTGAACTTTTCTGGGGGTGTTTGATACTTGAAGACTCCTGCCTCACTGGCTGCTAGCTCCTCCAGTATCTGGCTACCAATACTCTACCCCAGGACCATGAGGTCATCGTTTCTCTAGTCCCTCCAGTTTTCCATTCCAAGTGTTCTGGTACCCAGGCTCCCACTCTGACTAAGCTACATGCCTGCTCTCCGCACACATGTGCACCCACTGGAGCAGTGTTCCCTGTCCACTTTCTGGACGCTTCTCCTTCCTTCTCCATTGTGACCAAAGATCTAACACCATCTGCTACACTTAGATGTTACACCGGGGTCTCTCTGTCTATTACAATACAGTACAGAGTCCACACTTCCTGTCCATCAGGCAATGGAAGAGGAAGTGAGGGTTTAGGAACCATGATGTTTTTAAACATCTGTTTTTTATGTTTCATTGTACTGCCTGTTATTTAAAATATAAAAGAATAAATAATACAATGACATTTCTACAATATTGCATCAAATTCTCAAAAAAATCCAATTGTCCTTCAACTGTTTCGAGCAAACCATAAGTCTAAGCGTAGATAACTATTGAGACTCCTGTGGTCAATGTTAGTAAGATTTATGGTAGAATTTTATTTTTCCCAAATACTGTATGTTTAAGGTAGGTTTATGACTGACCATCCAATAATGCAGAATTTAAAGCAGGTGTTCATCTATTCCATACAATGGTGTATGGGACAGATGAACTATAAAACTCTGATAAAAAAAAAAAAAAAAAGTTTGTTCAAAAATTCACAATTTCTCCTTTCTCATATTTGTCACATTGTAACATCCACCATCTGGAAACAGCAGTTTGTTTCAGCTTAAACTTGTGAAAAGGCAAATGGAGTGAGAATAATATTCCTGTGCATCTTCTGTGTTTACGCCATACGTGATCTTCCCTGTCTGCACTTTTTTCGCCTTCTTTGGGAAGTTGACGTTCCGCCACATCTGTTAAGTAATGTTTCCTCTCTGTAATCCACTAAACCTGTTATCCTAGAAAAGTTGTGATCTATAATGTAAATGTTAATTGCTTTACTGGCAGCTGCATTCCCAAGGCAAACAGCAGAACTATTTTTATCTCCATGTATTCCTAATCTGTCCCTGGAAAATCACAAAAAACTGCTGGTCTTTTCTAAAATGTTGCAGATGGCATTAGGTCTTCAAGATGATTTTTTTCCCTCTTTTCTCACAACAGCTTCCTAAGCAGTGTCAGAATACTCCAGAGTCTGACTGTACTTCTACCAGTAACCGTCATCTAATTGGCTCACTTGTCACACAATGGTAAAGAATTCTGGGTAACAACATTCAAATGAGATTTATTTATTGATTTTATTTTTATTTTTTAAAAAGGGGAACTTGTTTTATTATCATGTATTTTTTAGGCAACCCCCGAAAAGTTTTATACATCACAAGTAACTGTATGGAAGTGATGTTATGTAGGAATGGAGGTTTGTAAAATAAAAAAATTCGGATTCAAAAAGTCACATGGACAGCCAAATGGCAGGTGATTAATTTCCTCAGAGTAGAAAAGAAATATACAAAATAGTGTCAAAAATATATTAATGATAATAATAATAATAATAATAATAATAATAATGCCCTGCAATGGTATTTTCGACCTTTAGGTCAAATGAAAAAAGGAAAATAATGATTTTAATAAAAAAAATGTATACTAAAATAACCCCAGAAAAGATTCTTCCCTACCAATCATGGCAATAACTAGTCCTGACCTAATTCTGAAATCGAAGTGCTGTTTTATGAGCCTAAAAATTGAAAAACAAGGGAAAAAACTACATGTATGAAAATTATAAAAGTAAATTATGCATTGGTCATGAAAAAAGCCACACAAATAGGATTCATAGATAGTTGTGGTGTTTTTTAGCTCTATTATTCACCTATATTATACATTTTTTGCACCTGCATTTGTCAGTGTCATTTCTTCCAAATTAGTGACCCTTTTTTTGTCAAGTTAAAAAAAATATGGCTTTTTTTTTGTCTGCCATTTTTCATTTTTCCATGGAAGAAATACCTAAATCTACAAATTAGTTTTGAAAAAATGTAAATGCTGCTAAAACCACATGTGGTATGGAAAAAAAAAGTAGTTTCTATGGATTTTTTCTTTTATTGGTCAAACACCTCCAGAGCAATTTCATGTGTGTAGGGTCCAATAAACTGAAGTGAACCAACGATCTTAGACCTGAACCAGATGATTAATGTCCACTTTTTCTTTCCCTAGATAGGTTCAACATTTTGTGCAGAATAATTTTATTATCAGAAATCTCCTCCATTATGTGTACCTTCTCCATGAAGGTCCAATTCAAGTTTCCATTTTTGTTATTGTATTGTTCTATCCAGTAAGTATAGAAAACAGATGTATTTACTATAAAATATACATAAAAAATAAAGAGAAAACAACAAAAACAAAGCTTATGGTAGTTTGCCTTATTTGTCTTTGATCTTATAAACGCGTAAAGTGCTCACGTCAGTATGAACACAGCCTAATGGACATCTCCATGGTAACAAGACAAAAGACCGACAATTGTCTAATTGGGGTAAAAATCGAGAACATGCAGGATGCCAGCTAGAACACAAGCACAACTAGAATATACGGTATATATATTAGCAACAATTTAGACTCATTTTTGAGCAGAAACTTTATGTAACCAGCTTGATTCTTTTTGTATAAATCCTGTTAATACAGTAGTGTATCTATTCTAACAAGACAAAAGGAAAAAAATCTACAAATTCTAAAGACAAATTTGTATGTATCTGGGTAAGTTCTGCTTGACTTAGCATAGCTACTTAAAAGTTTAACAAAAAAGTCTTTGTCAGGAGAATAATAATAATAGCAAGAACAACAACAAAAATAATAAGAAAATAAAAGCTAATAAAAATTACAAAACTACCTAAAAAAAGCCTATATTCCCTCACAAATAATTGGAATGTTCTTACATCTTGGTTAGGGGGTGTTTATAGAAATTAAAAACATGGGTTTGATCCTACAACACACACCGATCTGCACTGTTCTATATTTATTTGGCAAGAAAACTGAGAAATTACTACAAGAGCCCGAGTCATTTCGATTTTATGAACCTTCAAACAGATGTTTTATTCCGGTAAGCTACTTAAAGAAACCAGTAAATCTTTGAGGTCCAATTTGTTTCCTTAGAAGCCACATTACTAGGCCAGAGGCTGTAACATGGCTGGCTTATCTACGCCAGCCAGGAATCTTATATCAGTGGGGGGGAGGTTAGTGGACTTGGGCAGATAGTCAAGAGTATCCATCGCCTCTTTGAAAACTGCTGGGTGCACTCTATCTCATCCTGTTTATAGAGATTATTATATGTTCTTCTTACACAGAAGCAGAAGAAACTATTTCACAGCAGCTGAAGTCCGAGTGTGGTCAGTGTGGAGAAATTAACGCTCAACCGACGATATAAGAGTACATAATTATAATTAGAGTCAATGGAGACAAAGATGTGTGACAAATAATTCCAGCCCCTCCACAGCACCTCCCTGGACCTGGGCTGCGGAAGTGATTTTCCCATTCACAGATCAGATTGGAAATCTGGTAAAGGAAGTGACATCAGTGGAGGTGGGACTTTCTGAAGAGGAGCATCATGGGACAGGGTTCCTGAGTGGATGATCTATGCAGTTTTGAGATAGTAGGTTTAACTGGGAATTTTCTTCAGTAGACAAGATCTGATGAATTAAGGTGGGTTAATGGGTCAAAGAAATCCACTTTAAGAAATTCCCTGATTCTAAACTTTAACCCCTTATTTTTGCTTTTGTGTTTTCATTTTGCTCTCCTTGTCTTCACATAGTTCACATAGCCACATGAGGGCTTGTTTTTTTGCTTTCTAATACATATTCTATGCTTTAATGTTGCATAGAATATAGTGGAAAGTGGGAACAAAAATTTGGGGTGTAATTGGGAAAAGAAAAAACAATTTTGCCACAGTTTTAGTTTTTTTTTTTTTTTTTAAGGACTTTCACTATGATGTAAGACTGACTTGTTATCTTCAATCTCCAGGTCATTAAAAATCTGGCATTACCACGTATGTATAGTTTTTTTGCATTTTGATACTGAAAAACAAATATATTTTTTTTGTTTTTTTCATTTTCTAACTCCTATTATGTGGAGCTGTATGAGAGCTCGTTTTTGGGTACTTTGTATTGATATCATTCTGGGGTGTGTACAACTTTTTGATCACTTTTTATATAATTTTTTGTGGGAGGATAAGCGACCAAAAAAATGGAGAATCGGCCATTTTGAGCCTTTTTTTGATTTCCGTATAGGAAATAATGCTTTTATATTTTGATAGTATTTTGGGAAAAGGGAGGTGATTTGAATGTTTACATATTTTTTAATTTTTATATATATATTTTTTTTACAATTTTTATATTTTCCATGGGTAACTAAAACAAGTAATCATTATATTGCTGTTGTCATAGACTCCAATGCACTAGCATTGGAGTCTATGATGATTTTTACTAGTTTTCTATAGTGCCCTGTTACAGACAAGGACTCCATAGGAAATACTGTGCAGTACCCTCCCGTCATGACAGGGGCTGCCACACACAAGGTTCAGCTCCTCTGATCGCAACACAGGGAAGCCGGAGCATTACCAGAAGCATGCATTTCCTTTAATACAGTTGCTCAGATGGCGTGACCAGGTTTGACCAAGTCATCTGAGAGGTTAAATGTCCACGATCGGCATTACCACCGGTCGCAGACATTACCCGTGGGTGCCTGCTGTATGAAAAAGCAGGCACCCAGTTGCTATGGCGCCCACTCCACTCAGGAGTGGTTGCCATCTTTAAAGACTTGACATGTGATATACTATTATGTCACATGTCGGAAAGGTTTGATACAGAAAAGATATAACTCCAGCACCAGCAGAGCTCCAATAAAATCCATCAAAAAGAAAATAAATACTGTTTATGTGTTTTAGACATGTGTTGCGACCATAGCTAACCAATGACAACATGCATGACTAACAAGCCCAATTAACAACTTCTCTTTGAAATGGATTTTATTGGAGCCTTGCAAAAGTATTCACCCCCTTGACTTTTTTTGTATTTTGTTACATTACAGCCTTAAGTTCAATATTTTGTTAATCTGAATCTTATGTGATGGATCAGAACACAATAGTCTAAGTTGGTGAAGTGAAATGAAAAAAATATATAATTAAACTATTGATCAGAAATAGAAAACAGAGATTGCCATGTGTGTATGTATTCACCCCCTTTGTTAGGAAGCCCATAAAAAGCTCTGTTGCAACCAATTCCCTTCAGAAGTCACATAATTAGTGAAATGATGTCACCTGTGTGCAAACTAGGTGTCACATCATCGTCATTACATATACACACCAGAGGCTGCAACACCTAAGCAAGAGGCATCACTAACCAAACACTGCCATGAAGACCAAGGAACTCTCCAAACAAGTAAGGGACAATGTTGTAGAGAAGTATAAGTCAGGGTTAGGTTATGAAAAAATATCCAAATCTTTGATGATCCCCAGGAGCATCATCAAATCTATCCAAATAACCAAATGGAAAGAACATGGCACAAGAGCAAACCTGCCGAGAGACGGCCGCCCACCAAAACTAAAGATATGCACTGAGGGGCTCATCTGCATTGAATCTGAGCGGATGGACATTAGGCACATAACACAACCCGTTTTTATTGTGTGTTTTTGAAGATTTTATTCAGAGACAACGCGTTTCGGGGTACAAAGGACCCCTTTATCAAGTCTGTACAATCTTCACCATATGCTCACAGAAGGAGTGTCCTGAAGGGTCCCCTTATATGGGACAGATGGTCCGCACAGCTTAGATACAGCTGGAAGGGTATCCAAGTGCAGCGGCGCTTCTAGCAGGCTGCACCAAAACTCAAGGATCGGGCAAGGAGGGCATTAATCAGAGAGTCAGCACAGAGACCTAAGATAACCCTGGAGGAGCTGCAGAGTTCCACAGCAGAGACTGGAGGATCTGTACATAGGACGACAATAAGCCGTATGCTCCATATAGTTGGGCTTTATGGCAGAGTGGCCAGAAGAAAGCCATTACTGTCAGCTAAAAACAAAAAGGCGCGTTGTGAGTTTGCGAGGAGGCATGTGGGAGACTCCCAAAAGGTATAGAGGAAGGTGCTCTGGGCTGATAAGACTAAAATGTAACTTTTCAGCCATCAAAGAAAATGCTATGTCTGGCGCAAACCCAACACATCACATAACCCAAAGAACACCATCCAGCAGCCAGGACTGGAAAACTGGTAAGAGTTGAAGGAAGAATGGATGGTGCTAAATACAGGGATATTCGTGAGCAAAACCTGTAGCACTGTGTGCGTGATCTGAGGCTAGGACGGAGGTTCACCTTCCAGCAGGACAATGACCCCAAACACACGGCTAAAGCAACACTTGAGTGGTTTAAGGGGAAACATGTAAATGTGTTAGAATGGCCGAGTCACAGCCCAGATCTCAATCCAATAGAAAATTTGTGGTCAGACTTACAGATCGCTGTTCACAAGTGCAAACCATCCAACCTGAAGGAGCTGGAGCAGTTGTGCAAGGAGGAATGGGCAAAGATCCCAGCGGTAAGATGTGGCAAGCTCATAGAGACCTATCCAAAGTGACTTGGAGCTGTTATTGCCGCAGAAAGGTGGCTCTACAAAGTAATGTCTTTAGGGGGGGTGAATAGTTATGCACATTGACTTTTTCTGTTATTTTGTCCTATTTGTTGTTTGCTTCACAATAAAAAAAAAAAAAAACATCTTCAAAGTTGTGGGCATGTACTGTAAATTAAATAATGCAAATCCTCAAACAGTCCATGTTAATTCCAGGTTGTGAGGCACAAAAACACGAAATAAAGGGGGGGGTGAATACTTTTGCAAGGCACTGTAATAACGCCTGGAAAAAAAAAATAACCTCATGGATGATGGAATTTTTCCTTTTCTGTTTCCGCAGGAGTGTGCCTCACATCTTTGTACATCCTTATAGCTTAGAGGTGAGCCGGATTTGCGTTAGAAAGCTTTAATAAAAAACAAACGGTATAACTTTTATGTAATTTGCAGTTTTATTCCAACTAAATGAACTACTGTAAACTTTGTAAAAAAAAAATGCAGTTTCTGCATAATTCTAAATAATGGAGTTAAAAGTCCTGGAATGTGCACATTGCTTTTTTAATGCAAATCTAAAGATGACAAGCGCTCCCCAATTTGGCAAAACATTATAGGTCTTTCAGTTAACAAGTAAAACATGCGCTTTTGATCTTTATGGGGCCTATGCATGATTAATTAAAAGCCAAGAGAGTGGTATTATTATTATTCGACTACACAGAAGCAAAACAACTGGTTGATGAAAGGGTAATTTATAAGAGAATAAACCACTAGATCATTATGAGAACATAGTAATAATTTTTTAAAAGGGAAAATGAATCAAAAGGATGAAAATATTCCAGGTTCGTGCGCCGGAATAAATGTTTCATGCTGCTGAATTGTAATTGTGAAATATCAACCTTTATAGGCATAAGATATTGCAAATTAAACACCGGGCCATCGAGTTTGCTGCCTGTTTAGAAAAGTTCAAGGGCTTTTGGCAAATAACATTCATTTTAGCAAGCACAAGATCTTCATTGATGTCTGAAGACTGTCTTCATTAAGGAGAAAAGTGCAGAATTATAATGGACAGGTTCACTTTGTATAAAGTTGAAGACCTTTACGAAAAGATAAGCAGAGATGACTAGACCTCAAGTGGTGTCCGCAAGCACTGTCCCTTCCTTAACACAGTTATCTTCCTTTTCCTACTACCCAACCTGTCCTCTCACATTCACAAACTATTCCCTTCCAGTTCCTTAAATTTTACAGCTGAACTCGGCTTCCTGCCTCATTAACGAAGTCGAGTTCAGCTTTGGATTTGACACTGTGATTTATGTGAATTAATGAAGTGTCTCACGTCATAGACATGAGACAAAGCAAGTCTAGTGATATTTGCCACAAGTTGGCAAAGGCTTCCATGGAGCCCATTCATTTACGTTATACATTACAGTAGGGTAGAGGCTATATGGTAACAAAGTTTTCAAATGAATCGGATTCGGGTACAGCAATCCAAACCCAATTTGCTCAACACTATTCTGGCCTAACCCCACCTGTCCACTCTCTTCCTTCCTCGCTGATCCTCTCTCCAACTGCCCTTTTCTAGCCTCCAAGCGTCCTTAAGCTGGCCATATAAACCAGATCTCTGTTGGCCAAACTTGCCGATTTAGGAGTGTCCAGTTGACCATCTAATGTGGGGAGAGAGAGCTGTCAGCCAAATGAGTGTTTGGTTGACAGATATCTTATGTATGGCTAGCTTTACTCTACACTCATCTGTCCACTTCCTACCCTCACCACCAGTCCTCTGCCTTTCTCCAAAAGTCCCTTTCTACCCTCCGAATATTCTTACCCTACCTTCACGAATCCATTAAAGCCCTTCATCACCAGACCTACACCAATCTCTGAATGTCTCTTCCTAACCTCCAAAGACCTTTTCCCTACCTTCATTTTGCTGTACATTCTCTCACCTTCTAGCTTATACTTAATTTGATACACACTTGTCCTCAGTTAGTCTTTTCCTACCCATACTATTGCACTCCTCTATCCCTGGCAGATAGATCCTTGTTTCTCCCGACAGCAGGCATATGAGTACAAACCAATGAAATTTAAATTTGTCTGATCCATTACTAGCAATAAGTGGTGAATGAACTGCCTATTACTTGCGCATCCATTTTGTTCTATTAATATTTTCAGGTGCAACTTTGACTGAGGCAGCAATTTATGTTCTGGTGGTGTGTTGGCCAAAATATTATTTATCCAAAGGCAATCTTTCTCACAAATCTATCAATTGGGTTCAAAATAGATAATAAAATAATCCTCATGTAATTTTGACTAATATTGACTCAATTGCAAGTAATGAAATCAATTGTTTCATTGGAACCAGGTAATTATAACTCTAGTGGTATACAGTTCTTGCCATATATTTACCAGGTTCCAGTCCCAAAGCTTTTGAAGCCTCAACCTGACATTATGTAGGTCATTTGAGGTGACAAACCAAAACAAGCCATTGGAGGAAAGAAAAAAAAAAAGGTTTCCATCGGATCCCCACGGCTCTTCTATGATGTATACTGCTATCCGCCTCCTCTCGTCACCCATTACACAGGCTGACAACACACTGAAATGTCAATTGAATGTTCAAGTGAATTTTAATGGTTTACTCATGTAAAGTAACACAATTGTACCGGCAAGCCTCCAGCTCTGAGCGGCCGAGATGTGAACAGCGGTGAATCGCATTAAACCAGAAAGAGAGCTTGATTAGAGATTTGATGTATGTGGAAATCAGAGCCAGCGATACATAGATAAAGGCTGACACAATTCACATTTTCATGGAGCTGTTTCCCACAAAGACTCATTACACCACAGCTCGACTAACTATATCAGGGACATTAGACCGGGAAGTGGTTATTGATGGACCTCATTGTTCTAAGTTCATACATGAAATCATTTCAGCCCTAATGACCGTCATACCCTTTTTAACCTTGATGGCTCTAAATTAGAAGTCAGAATTAATGACTCTAATGTCTCTCGACTTAGTTCAAGGGCTGGTGTGGAATGCCATTGAACTGAGACCTTACATTAACTCCTTGCTGGGAGAGCAAGTGTAACATTATACCTGGTAACAGAAAAGGTCTTTAGCCACAATATAGCCACCAAAGAAAATGTGATAGGATCTCCAGGACAGGGACAAGACTCCCCTCTTCTGCAAATGTCCCCCTTTAAAGAAGCTGATAGAGTAATATCTAGATAATGTACACTCCAGTATTACAGCTATAAGTCACCACTGCACTGCTTCACTTTACTGGTGGTCCAGACCTGCCTGCCACCATCTTCTTTCAGGTGGGCTTGACCTCCTGGCCTGCTCAGTTTCCTCATACAGTCTGTTCCCTCCTTTAGTGCCCATAGGGTGCATGTGTGCTCATTCCCATTAGCCATCAAAGAGCCAGTAAGCATACACCCTTGACTGGCAAAGACTGGCAATTCTGTAGTGCTTCAGGCAACTTCCCCAGAAGAGGATGGCTGAGCAATAGGGGTCTTAACTTCCTGAGTTCCTGAGTGTGCTGTATCTTGTTCTGAATGTTTATCAATCTCTGCCTGTTTACCGGTATTTGACCTTTTGCTGCCTGTAATGTCTTGTGATTGTAAACCTTATTGATCTTAAACCGCCTGTGCTGACCTTGGACCTGTTAATGTTTTGTACATACTCAGCTAGACCTGACTAAGATTCTGACTAACCTCTCTGTGCCGCTCACTGGAGTCTCTTACCACTGTGTGTCAAATGGTACCCACACAGAGACTACTCCAAGAGGTAGCAGCCTGCTGGTTTCCATGCAGTAAAGGGAAAGTATAAGGGTTAAAGGGTGAATACCAATGGACTGCCAATAACCATAAGCCATAACATCCTGGTTTATATGAGTAAGTACTACTATGTACTTGCAATATGAGTTGTTAAGTTTGTTACGAACAATGGTTGTAGAACCAGTGCGCCAACTAAACAGTTTGACTTTAGGCCATTCCTGAGGGCATTTCCCTTGTTGCCCTCTGGTTTTCACCCTTTTACCTCATATAAGGATATGGACTTTTATTGCAAAGCAGCCATCAGGGCTATTGGAATAGTCCCAGTGTGGGTGGCAGATGACCCACAGGGATCAAAGATACCAGAGCAAAGCACAAGAGATCAGGGAATACACATAAAACCAGGCAGGCAGCACAAAGTCAGTATCCATGCAATTGGCATAAAACAAACACAGGCAGAACACATCCCACAGCTAGGCAAACAGATCATAGATCCATAGGATCCAGCAGACTAAAAAGACCAGACAGAACCTTTTGCTCAGGCAGAAGATAAGACACAGCACACAGAATATATAGAAGGGCTGACTAACCCATTAGCCAAGCAGGTGCACACAGAAACCAAGGAGCAATAAACCTTGTAGTGCTGCAGAGAATATCAGAATACAGAAACAAAGGAGGTATGACACAGAAGGAGGGGCATGGGGAAGCAGCAGACACAGACTGCCAATAACAGGTCTGAAGTGTTACCCACCCCCTATGGTCAGTGGATAGTCAAAAGCCCATACATATTTTGCCACATTTAGTAAAACTGCCTAAATAAAAATATTAAATTGACAGTTTCAAGCACCTCTCTGTTAATTAATATGGTTCACTATATTCAAATAATGTGATACTTTCTTCTTTTCTCCTCCCATCATGCATTGCTAGAATTGGCATACAGCCATATAACACAAACAGTATTGGGAAATATATTTGATAAAGAGCCCATTTTTTGTGGTGGAGGAGGAGTGGCAATAGCTATACAGTATATTACAATTGCTCCATGGCTCTTTCTTCTAAAAGGGGTCCAAATGTCTATT
>JAKVIS010001578.1:0-31671 GCA_033119425.1 Bufotes viridis
GGACAAGCACTGAACCACCGTTTACTTATGTTGGTCTGGATGTCTTCGGGCCATGGACAGTCACCGCACAAAGGACCAGAGGTGGTCATGCAGACAGCAAACGATTGGCAGTGTTGTTTACAAGCTTAAGTGTACGTGCTATACACATTGAAGTATTAGAATCCATGAACGCTTCTAGTTTCATCAATGCTTTAAGACGATTTCTCGCCATCAGAGGACCAGTAAAGCAAATAAGATCTGACTGTGGAACTAGCTTCATAGGTTTCTGCAGAATTGCAAATTAACTCTAAGCCAGTTCAAGACTACTTGGCCAACAATGGTTGTACATGGATCTTTAACCCCCCTCATGCCTCTCACATGGGCGGTTCATGGGAAAGAATGATAGGCATCACCCGCAAAATATTGGACTGTATGCTAATGTCTCAAAATTCTCAAGGCTCACTCATGAGACTTTGACCACCTTACTAGCTGAGGTATCTAACGTACATCTGTGGCAGAATAATATAGGAGAGCAGGCCTGTCTCTGCAATACATTGTCCTTTTAGAGGATAGTATATTCAGGTAAGCCCATGTGAAGGTTTCAGCTAACAAGATCAGGCTGAAGTCCCGCTATGTATTATAGATTTGCTCCTGCTGAGGATCACATGGGTGCAGTAGCAGTGTCAGTGCAGTTGCAGCCCCCTATAGTTCCTGGTCCTGTAGCAGATGCCGCCATGTGTTTAGGAGATGATACTTCATTATAATGGAGTCCCCTATAGATCCTAGTCCTGTAGCAGATGCCTCCATGTGTTTAGAAGATGATACTTTATTATAATGGAGCCCCCTATAGTTCCTGGTCCTGCAGCAGATGCCTCCATGTGTTTAGGAGATGATACTTTATTATAATGGAGCCTCCTATAGTCCCTGGTCCTGCAGCAGATGCCTCCATGTGTTTAGGAGATGATACTTTATTATAATGGAGTCCCCTATAGATCCTAGTCCTGTAACAGATGCCTCCATGTGTTTAGGAGATGATACTTTATTATAATGGAGCCCCCTATAGTCCCTGGTCCTGTAGCAGATGCCTCCATGTGTTTAGGAGATGATACTTTATTATAATGGAGCCCCCTATAGTTCCTGGTCCTGCAGCAGATGCCTCCATGTGTTTAGGAGATGATACTTTATTATAATGGAGCCCACTATAGTCCCTGGTCCTGCAGTATCTGCAGTTATGTGTTTAGGAGAAGATGTTTTATTATAACGGAGTCCCCTATAGTCACTGGTCCTGCAGCAGATGCCGCCATTTCTTTAGGAGATGATGCTTTTTTATAATGGAGCCCCCTATAGTTCCTGGTCCTGCAGCAGATACCGCCATGTGTTTAGATGATACTTTATTATAATGGAGTCCCCTATAGTTCCTGGTCCTGCAGCAGATGCCGCCATGTGTTTAGATGATACTTTATTGTAATGGAGCCCCCTATAGTTCCTGGTCCTGCAGCAGATGTCGCCATGTGTTTAGGAGATTATATTTTATTATAATGGAGCCCCCTATAGTTCCTGGTCCTGCAACAGATACCTCCATGTATTTAGGAGATGATACTTTATTATAATGGAGCCCCCTATAGTTCCTGTTCCTGCAGCAGATGCCTCCATGTGTTTAGGGGATGATACTTTATTGTAATGGAGCCCCCTATAGTTCCTGGTCCTGCAGCAGATGCCGCCATGTGTTTAGGAGATTATGCTTTTTTATAATGGAGCCCCCTATAGTTCCTGGTCCTGCAGCAGATGCCGCCATGTGTTTAGGAGATTATATTTTATTATAATGGAGTCCCCTATAGTTCCTGGTCCTGCAGCAGATACCTCTATGTGTTTAGATGATACTTTATTATAATGGAGCCCCCTATAGTTCCTGGTCCTGCAGCAGATACCTCCATGTGTTTAGGAGATGATACTTTATTATAATGGAGCCCCCTATAGTTCCTGGTCCTGCAGCAGATGCCGCCATTTGTTTAGGAGATGATGCTTTTTTATAATGGAGCCCCCTATGTAGTGTACGGGAGCTGTAATGCCCGTCACTACAGAAGGGTCACTGGTGTGCTGTCGTTTCCCCTTTATTTATGGGGAGGTTGGTATAAATAATCTTCTGATGTAATGTAATGCTATGCACTTCCCTGTTACTGTGAGTATTGCATGTACAGGCCTGCTAGGGATTTCATTCCAGCTCTAGTCACTAGAGGGAGCTAGGGAGCCCTAGTTTATATAAGGCCCAGTCAGGGAAGGCACAGGCAGTCTAAGCTCAGGCCCTGAGCCTGTAGCAGTTGAAGCCCAGGCCTTGTGCCTGCAAGGTTAAGCCCAGGCCATGAGCCTGTGAAGGTGTCCAGAGTTCAGGCCCTGCGCCTGTTTAAGTCAGCCCAGGCCCTATAGCCTGAGAGGGTCCAGCCTAGGAAGATTCATTCCCTGGGAGGAGCAGTCCAGACCCTAGGACTAGTGGAGATGTGTTGCCTCCTTAGTCGAGCTGCAAACAGGAGAAGGATTCCAGCAGGAGCATTTCTGGTCACCAGCCTGAGGAGCTGAGGAAAGGCAGAGCAGCAACCAAGACAGCAAGAGGTACTATATATACCAGAGGAGGTACTTAATCTAATCCCAAGGATATACGCCAGATTGAGGGCATTGGGGCCTTGGAGGAAAGTGTCTACATTTCCAGGATCAGACAGGTAGAGAGTGCAAGCCGCCTGTACT
The DNA here is from genome assembly GCA_033119425.1 of Bufotes viridis. Lineage (NCBI taxonomy): Eukaryota > Metazoa > Chordata > Amphibia > Anura > Bufonidae > Bufotes > Bufotes viridis. Next base: position 2,719 of record JAKVIS010001578.1, read on the forward strand.
GTGAGAGTCCTGTGTGTTAACCCTCTGTGATCACCTTGCTATGTCAGAGACTGCCATATGTACTGTAACCTGTAACTTACTGAAACCAACCGTCTTCAAAGGAACTGCGCTTCCATCTATGTCCGTGTATGATAACCATCAAGTACTTCAGTAAAGTTAAAGTTCTGTTTTATCATAAAGTGGTTCCTCAGTTATTCCTACTATCAGCAAACGGTGTGCCACCGTTAACTGGCACTGGCGTCACGACACATCAGGGACTCAGCCATAGGCACGTTAAACTACAACACCAAGGGCACCTCACATTCCACCTGGCTGTGTCCCTCAAGAACCCAGAGAGTGCCCCAGAGGAACAGCGTGCCGGCCTCTCCATCACTGGCATTCCCCAGGTTAGTTCCACACATTGCCCTGACTTGGGGATGCTACATTTTGGCGTCACGAACAGGATACGCACGTTTTACGGACTGTGAGCAAAAACGTGAACTTTGTGCCTTAACCAGTTTGCCAAGTGACAAAACGCCTGTTTATTTAAAGTGAACTTTGTGGACTTAAAACGTACAGAAAAGTGTCCCTAAAACCTCTAGAAAGCGCTGTGCAGTGTTGCGCTATCAAGAGGAAGAAAATCGCCACTTCAAAGTGCATTTTTGTGGACTTTTATGCTGTTTTACTACCACTGCTTGCTGTCAGTGAATAGCCGCATCATGGCGCCCAAGATGGCCGCCGGCGCCATTGGACTTCTTCTTGCGCCATCACTATCCTCAGTGGCGCGAAAATTTGGCGCCAAAACCCTCCAGGAGGGAGGAGAAAATCGCCCTGAGATACCGCCCACCTTGATGGATTATAATGTGGCCGCCTTCCCTATTGCGTTATACCTAGGGGCGGGCCTGTGACCAGGAAAGATCTGCCCAGCCCGGGGAGGAGCCTGTGTTTGAGCTGAAAGAAGAAACTGGTGAGAAGATGGCGGCGCCGGACGCTAACATGCCCGAGCCAGAGCCCATAGGAGAGTGGGGCGCCACACCACCAGACTCCCCTGCACCGGAGACCTGGGACCCTCCAGCCTGGACCATCCACCAGCGAGAGCAAGCTGCTGATCGCCGTGGGATCCGCTGCCGACACCCGCAATGGCCGACGCTGATGGCTGAACTACGGGCCGCGGTGGTCAAAAAGACCACTATGCGGAAAAAACACTTTGAGGAGATGGCGAAATCCATTCAAGAAGACCCATACCAGGGTAAGCCTCAGCTGGAGAGACGCCGCGGTATAGTGGTGGCCTTTGACAAGGACCGGGTTTCGGCTTTATTCAGGAGCTGGGGACAGGCCGAGACCTTTATGTCAACAGGCGCTCGGTGAAGCGCCACTATCTCCCGATCGCCTGCATAACCTCGTGTTGGGAGAAATTGTGGAGTATACTCCCGCGGAAGGCTTAAGGGGACCCTATGCCACTGCGGTTATCCGCCCCAGGGTAAGGCCTGAGACCTGGGAAGACGAGGGTGAGGGTGTATTGTCAGCGCAAGTAGAGGCCCCGAAATCCAAACCGCCCCGCTCCACTTACTTGCATAGACAGATCTTTTTGAGCCCGATGTATTCTGGGAGCCCATTGTGCTGCAGAGCCCCGCTGATCCGTATCCACCTCCTGAGGCCGTACAGCGGGAGGTGAAGCGGGAGATGCAAGACAGTTGCCTGCGGTCCGAGGCCTGTGCTGAGGCCCGACGACTGGCAGCAGTCGATAGTGAAAAGATGGATATACCTCCACTGGAGCCGCCTGCAAGCGGACCGTCAGCTCTGGAATTGTTGCAGAGACGGGTATACTGGGTGGAGGACCTCGGTTACGCTGGGTGTGTCCAGTGGGTCCCGTTCCCCAGAACCGAGGCAGAAGTGGAAGCTATGCTGGATAGACCCCTCCAATCAAGATAGTAAGGGAGACGGCTTCCAAATATGGCCTGCTAGGCCAGATCAATTGCTGCGGGAGCCCAGTGATAGTTCCTCTGGAGAGGAGTCAGAGGAGTTTGACACACACCTGTGAGCAGGCCTGCTAGGCCATGCTTCATCTCACAGGAGTGTCAGGATGTGTTGCAGGAGCTGTCCCCTATGTTGACAAGCTGGTGGAGCTTGCTGCCAGTTCTCCACGGCCGGTGGCATTTTTGTGAAGATAAGTTGCCACTGTGGAACCACTGCTCCCAGCCTGCCTCTTTCTGTTCCGGGACACCCTGCCTGCTTTGAAGAAAAACAGTCAAAATCCAAGTTGTGCTTTTATTCGCACCTTTTCCCCTTTCTAACCCCCATTTCAGGTTGAAAGGGATTTTTATGTCAGCACTTTAGGGGTACGCAGGACTTGCCAGGATAACATGGCCCCGGTATTGTCAGAGTCCTGTGATGTCAATATTATATGTGTGTTGCTGACCGTATTTATTGCTGTTTTTATACAAGTCAATGTGCCCAGAGATGGACTCCCCATGTGCGAGCCTCTGTGATATTTATTACCATGGACTCCCTAAGTGTGAGCCAAAATTTTATGATATGTCATTATGGACCTATTATATTTGTCGTGGACTATCCTGGTTTCTATTATCCGCTGTGCCAGGTCAGCGCCCCAGTTCCACTCACTATCCTGAAAGAAGAGAACGACGCCCCTTGTCACCGAACTTCACCTTTGCCAGCTGGACCTGATATGAATGTGATTATCAATGCAGATGCTCCTGATGCGTATGAATATGTATGCCTGCATGTTCTTTTTCTATTTCAGGTGAAAATTCCAGTTGGGCGGGCCCTGTTGGAGTACGAGGTCGTACTCATCTTAAAGCAGCGGGGTATGTAGTGTACGGGAGCTGTAATGCCCGTCACTACAGAAGGGTCACTGGTGTGCTGTCGTTTCCCCTTTATTTATGGGGAGGTTGGTATAAATAATCTTCAGATGTAATGTAATGCTATGCACTTCCCTGTTACTGTGAGTATTGCATGTGCAGGCCTGCTAGGGATTTCATTCCAGCTCTAGTCACTAGAGGGAGCTAGGGAGCCCTAGGTTATATAAGGCCCAGTCAGGGAAGGCACAGGCAGTCTAAGCTCAGGCCCTGAGCCTGTAGCAGTTGAAGCCCAGGCCTTGTGCCTGCAAGGTTAAGCCCAGGCCATGAGCCTGTGAAGGTGTCCAGAGTTCAGGCCCTGCGCCTGTTTAAGTCAGCCCAGGCCCTATAGCCTGAGAGGGTCCAGCCTAGGAAGATTCATTCCCTGGGAGGAGCAGTCCAGACCCTAGGACTAGTGGAGATGTGTTGCCTCCTTAGTCGAGCTGCAAACAGGAGAAGGATTCCAGCAGGAGCATTTCTGGTCACCAGCCTGAGGAGCTGAGGAAAGGCAGAGCAGCAACCAAGACAGCAAGAGGTACTATATATATCAGAGGAGGTACTTAATCTAATCCCAAGGATATACGCCAGATTGAGGGCATTGGGGCCTTGGAAGAAAGTGTCTACATTTCCAGGATCAGACAGGTAGAGAGTGCAAGCCGCCTGTACTGTGAGAGTCCTGTGTGTTAACCCTCTGTGATCACCTTGCTATGTCAGAGACTGCCATATGTACTGTAACCTGTAACTTACTGAAACCAACCGTCTTCAAAGGAACTGCGCTTCCATCTATGTCCGTGTATGATAACCATCAAGTACTTCAGTAAAGTTAAAGTTCTGTTTTATCATAAAGTGGTTCCTCAGTTATTCCTACTATCAGCAAACGGTGTGCCACCGTTAATTGGCACTGGCGTCACGACACATCAGGGACTCAGCCATAGGCACGTTAAACTACAACACCAAGGGCACCTCCCATTCCACCTGGCTGTGTCCCTCAAGAACCCAGAGAGTGCCCCAGAGGAACAGCGTGCCGGCCTCTCCATCACTGGCATTCCCCAGGTTAGTCACACACATTGCCCTGACTTGGGGATGCTCCACCTATAGTTCCTGGTCCTGCAGCAGATACCTCCATGTGTTTAGATGATACTTTATTGTAATGGAGCCCCCTATAGTTCCTGTTCCTGCAGCAGATGCCTCCATGTGTTTAGGAGATGATACTTTATTATAATGGAGTCCCCTATAGTTCCTGGTCCTGCAGCAGATGCCGCCATGTGTTTAGGAGATGATGCTTTTTTATAATGGAGCCCCCTATAGTTCCTAGTCCTGCAGCAGATGCCGCCATGTGTTTAGGAGATGATGCTTTATTATAATGGAGCCCCCTATAGTTCCTGGTCCTGCAGCAGATGCCGCCATGTGTTTAGGAGATGATACTTTATTATAATGGAGTCCCCTATAGTTCCTGGTCCTGCAGCAGATGCCGCCATGTGTTTAGGAGATGATACTTTATTATAATGGAGTCTCCTATAGTTTTTGGTCCTGCAGCAGATGCCGCCATGTGTTTAGGAGATGATGCTTTTATTATAATGGAGCCCCCTATAGTTCCTGGTCCTGCAGCAGATACCTCCATGTGTTTAGATAATTCTTTATTATAATGGAGTCCCCTATAGTTCCTGGTCCTGCAGCAGATGCCGCCATGTGTTTAGGAGATGATATTTTATTATAATGGAGTCCCCTATACAGGGGCGTAGCTAGAAATGACTGGGCCCCATAGCAAAATTTTTTATGCCCCCCCCCCCCAGAGAGGCAGCTGCAGCTGGGACGTCACGTCACACAGTCGAGTCGCGCAGCAGGTCTGAGAGTCAGTCAGCGACTCCTCCTTCCTCCCTGGCTGGAGGTTCCGGAACTACTGATTAATTGTCGGGTCCAACCAAGAAGAGGTATAACCAATTGCGAAATAAATAAGTCCCCTCACCGGCTGCCTCTGCTGCCAGCGAGGGGGCCCTTTGTACCGATACACTTATTTAAGTACTCACCGATACCAATTACCGATACCAAGTGGGTGTTCACGGCTGGTTTGGGGTTTCTGGGGCGAGTTTTTTTAATACCCTACCTGTGGATCTGTGGATGACACTTATGGGGCATCTGTGGCTGACACTCATGGGGGACCTGTGGATGACACTTATGGGGAACCTGTGTATGACACTTATGGGGGACCTGTGTATGCCACTTATGGGGGACCTGTGAGTGACACTCATGGGGGACCTGTGGGTGATACTTATGGGGGACCTGTGGATGCCACTTATGGGGGAGCGGTGGATGACACTCATGGGGGACCTGTGGATGACACTTATATAGCAGCACCGGCCGTGGCGGGCCGGTGCTGTGACTCCGCTGCTTCCTCTAATACACCGGCCCCGCTCCTATACCACATTCATGTAATTAAATCTGTAAAAGTAGCGGCAACCCAGGGGTAGTTAGTATGGTACTTACTAACAGAGGTGTACACAACTGATCCATGGGGCCCCCTCCCCGTCATCGCCCCCATCAGACCTCAGATCAGCCCAAAGACAGTCGACCCCCATCAGACCCCCACTCTGTCCCCATTGGCTCAGGGCCCAGGCCAGGCACCAACATACTTACCTGTTCTGCACTGCCACCGCGGCTACTATTCCTCGCCAGAAGTCTCGCTCCTCTCTGCCTTCCCGGCTGGCACTGCACTGTCACCTGACAGCGTGCAGCATCAGGTCATAGTGTGCGCACTACGTTCTGACGCTGTACGCGCTCAGGACAGTAAAGCGCCGGCCAGGGAGGGTAAGTATAAAGGGAAGGACGGCCCGCCGGAAACGAGGGGAAGAGCACTGGGCCCAGGGACGGGTATACAGAACTACTGCAGGCAGGGCCGTCTTTGATATTGAGTGGACCCTGGGCAAGAATTTACTTGGGTCCCCTGGATCGTGATTGATAATGCTCCGTGCCTCTCTGTGATCTTTTCAATACAAAATCACAGTAAGTTTTAACCCTGATTTTGGATCAAATAGATCACAGAGAGGCACAGAGGGTTATCAGTCATGTTACTGCTCTGTGTCTCTGCTGTCCACAGCGGGGCTTGGCTCTCTTTCACTCAGCAGATTAGCCACACGGGATCCGCTTGTGTGAAAGAGCCCCAAGCCCAATGCATGGCTACACTCACCCAGTCCTAATAAAATCTGGTCCTACCTCATCCAGGGTGTCGCTGGTGTCGGTGTGATGTCCACTGGATACAGAACAAGGACCCTATGGTGATAGAGAAAAAAAGAATAATTACATAAGGAAGGGATGGTGACTGCCCCTGTGAAATCACCAGCAGGGGGCGCTGTGCTGGTCTGTAAGACTGAGCCATGCCAATGTATAGCGGGTAATCTAGCAAAACCAATGTAGAGTGAAGCAGCACAACCAGAAAAAAGGAAAGCAATAAATACCATAAGTTGGCGGTGCCAGCGGTGTTGTATCCTGGCCAGATCCCAAAATGTAGTAGAAAAATGAAAAGGAAACCGCAGCACTCTTGTAGTGTAGCAAATCTTCTTTATTCACCCAGAACGCGACGTTTCGACTACAGATTAGTCTTTCTCAAGCAAGAGAAAGACTAATCTGTAGTCGAAACGTCGCGTTCTGGGTGAATAAAGAAGATTTGCTACACTACAAGAGTGCTGCGGTTTCCTTTTCATTTTTCTAGCAGGTAATCTAGAACATTTCCCCTAAGTGTTACCACACAGTACTAATGCCCACCTTGTGGTCCCTTCAAAATAGTTATGTCCTCTTTGTGCCCCTGTAACAGGGTTAAATTCAGACCTCCCAACAGCACAAAAACATAAGGCTGTCACTAGAGGGAGCTCTAACATGATTACACTGGTTGAGAAGAGTTAGGGCCTGATGCTCATATTAAAGTTGGACATCAACTGAGCCACATGTTTGTGTCTCTCCTCTGTTAAAACAGGTAAGTGTTATAACTATAGATGGAATATAATTGTTCTTATGTTAACCTATAGGGTTGCCTATTTTCTCTTCTGTATATTATTACAAGATATATTAACCCCTTAAAGCGAACCTGTCAGCAGATTTTCACTAATTAAACCATTTACAGTACCTTATAGTTCATGCTGAGTAAGTCTCCAAATGTCTTTTTCATGGATTTCTGGGCCTTATATGTATGAAAAATTCACTTTATAAAATCCTGGTCTCCTGCGTCACAAGTCAAGTGAGAAGTCAAGGAGGCAGACCCTCCTTGACTCCCCGATGTGCCTCCTCCGTCCAAACCCCGCCTCTCATCCCCATAATTGACAGCACTCCTCCTGCCCGGGACCGCGCTGGTCTCGGCGGCGCATGCGCCGTCTACCTTCCTAGCAGCGCGATCCCGAGCCTCGCGCTAAGTGAAGCGCGATCCCTTAGCTTGATCGCGCTTGCGCAGTTCCCCTCTCGCCGGCCGGCCGGTCTCATGCACATAACGCGCACGCGCGCCCCGTTCCTCTGCCTCTGCCTTGTCCACGTGATCACTGCTGGTCCCGGTCAGGAGGAGTGCTGTCAATTATGGGGATGAGAGGCGGGGTTTGGACGGGGGAGGCACATCGGGGAGTCAAGGAGGGTCTGCCTCCTTGACTTCTCACTTGACTTGTGACGCAGGAGACCAGGATTTTATAAAGTGAATTTTTCATACATATAAGGCCCAGAAATCCATGAAAAAGACGTTTGGAGACTTACTCAGCATGAACTATAAGGTACTGTAAATTGGTTTAATTAGTGAAAATCTGCTGACAGGTTCGCTTTAAGGACGCATGACGTACCTGTACGTCATGGTTTCCGAGTCCTTAAGGACCCATGACGTACAGGTACGTCATGAGTAGTTCCGATCACTGCTGCTCAGCCGGCAGTGATCGGAACAAGGTACCTGCTGAAATCATTCAGCAGGTACCTAGTTACAATGCCCAGGGGGGTCTTGTGACCCCCCCATATCGGCGATCGCTGCAAACCGCAGGTCAATTCAGACCTGCAGTTTGCAGCGCTATGTGCGATCTCTGATCCCCGCGGTCTATGACCGCTGGGATCAGAGGGTTAATGCCCCCAAACTGTTTATTTTTAACCCCCCCTGCAGCCCCCAATCATATTGTGGCTGCGGGGGTGCAGGGGGGTGGTTGCGGGCGGCGGTGCAGGAGGCGGGCGGTGCCGCGGGCGGGATCGCGATCTCGATCCCCCGCCCGCCTCCTCTGTAATGAAACCCTGGTGTCTAGTGGGTCTATCAGAGTGTCAGCACATTGCTGACACTCTGATAGAAACGGGTGGCATCTGTGCTTGATCAGATGCCAGCCGTTTAACCCCTTCCGTACCCCGGTCCGTACGGACTGCGGTATGGAAGGGTTAACAGGGAGGGAGCTCCCTCCCTCTCCCATCGGGGGGCTGCTGTGCCTTTGCAGCCCCCCAACAGGATGGGATCGCAGAGGGAGGGGGCCATGGAGACAGGACGCTTTCAGAAGCGTCCTGCTCTTCATGGTGCTGAAAGTCTGAATAGACCTGCTAAAGGTCTATTCAGACTTTGTAAAGTACAAAATACAGCACAGTGCACTATATAGTGTACTGTACTTTATTGGACAGACACCAGATCCACTGGATCTTTCAGAACCAAGTGGGTCTGGGTAAAAAAAAAATGTAAAAAAGTGAAAAAAAGTAAAAATGAAAAAAAACACATATCACTGAATAAAAAAAAAAAAAAAATACACTACACATATTAGGTATCGCCGCGTCCGTAAAAATCTGCTCTATAAAAATATCACATGACTGAACTCCTCAGGTGAACGCCATAAAAAAAAAAAAAAGGTGTAAATAAGCCATTTTTTGGCAACTTACATCACTAAAAGTGCAATACAAAGCGATCAAAAAAGCGTATGCCTCCCAAAATAGTACCAATCAAACCGCTATCTCATCCCGCAAAAAATGATCCCCTACCTAAAACAATTGGCCAAAAAATAAAAAAACTATGCTTCTCAGACTAAAACATGATTTTTTTTTGTTTCAAAAATGCTTTTTAGTGTTAAATGTATAAAAAAAACAAAAAAGTAGACATATTGGGTATCTCCACGTCCGTAAGAATCTGCTCTATAAAAATATCACCTGACCTAACCCCTCAAGTAAAAACTGTAAAAAAAAGTAAATAAAAACTTTGTCAAAAAGCCATTTTTTTGTCACCTTACATCACAAAAAGTGTAATAGCAAGCGATCAAAAATTCATATGACCCCCCAAATAGTGTCAATCTAACCGCCACCTCATCCCGCAAAAAATGAGCCCCTACATAGGACAATCGCCGAAAAAAAAAATAATATGGCTCTCAAACTATGGAGACACTAAAATATGATTTTTTTTTGTTTTAAAAAATGATATTATTGTGTAAAACTTATATAAATAAATAAAAAGTATACATATTAGGTATTGCCACGTCCGTCACAACCTGCTCTATAATAATAACACATGACCTAACCCCTCAGCTGAACACATCAAAAAAATAATAATAAATACGGTGTCAAAAGCCATTTTTGTCACCTTACATCACAAAAAGTGTAATAGCAAGCGACCAAAATGTCATATGCACTCCAAGATAGTGCCAATCAAACCGCCATCTCATCCCGCAAAAAATGAGCCCCGACATAAGACAGTCGCCCAAAAAATAAAAAATAAACTATTGCTTTCAGAATGTGGAGACACTAAAAAATAATTTTTTTCAAAAATGCTTTATTATGTAAAACTGAAACAAAAACCCCTAAAAAGTAGTCATATTTGGTATTGTCGCGTCCGTTACAACCTGCTCTATAGAAATAGCACACAATCTAACCTGTCACTTCAACAATGTAAATAGCAAAAAATGAAAACGGTCCCAAAACAGCAATTCTTTTGCAAATTTTCCATTTTAATCCATTTTTCCAGTAACAAAGCAAGGGTTAACAGCCAAACAAAACTCAATATTTATTGCCCTGATTCTGTTGTTTGCACAAACACCCCATATGTGGTCGTAAACTACTGTATGGCCAAACGGCAGGGCGTAGAAGGAAGGGAACGCCATATGGTTTTTGGAAGGCAGATTTTGCTGGACTGGTTTTTTGACACTATGTCCCATTTGAAGCCCCCCTGATGCACCCCTACAGTAGAAACTCCAAAAAAGTGACCCCATTTTGGAAACTACGGGATAAGGTGTCAGTTTTGTTGGTACTATTTTAGGGTAAATATGATTTTTGGTTGCTCTATATTGCACTTTTTTTGAGACAAGGTAACAAAAAATAGAAATTTGGAAATTTCATCTCCATTTGCCAATAACTCTTGAGAAACACCTAAAGGGTTAGCAAAGTTTGTAAAACTGGTTTTGAATACCTTGAAGGGTGTAGTTTCTTAGATGGAGTCACTTTTATGGAGTTTCTACTCTAGGGGTGCATCGGGGGGCTTCAAATGGGACATGGTGTCAAAAAACCAGTCCAGCAAAATCCACCTTCCAAAAACCATATGGCGTTCCCTTCCTTCTGTGCCCTGCAGTTTGGCCATACAGCAGTTTACGACCACATATTGGGTGTTCGTGCAAACTACAGAATCGGGGGAATAAATATTAAGATTTGTTTGGCTGTTAACCCTTGCTTTGTTACTGGAAAAAATGGATTGAAATGGAAAAATTTTCAAAAAATCTAAATTCTGAAATTTTATCTACATTTGCCATTAACTCTTGTGGAAAACCTAAAGGGTTAATGACGTTTGTAAAATCAGTTTTGAATACCTTGAGGGGTGTAGTTTCTAGAATGGGGTAATTTTTGTGTGGTTTCTATTATGTAAGCCTCACAAAGTGACTTCAGACCTGAACTGGTCCCTAAAAAGTGGGTTTTTGAAAATTTCTGAAAAATTTCAAGATTTTCTTCTAAACTTCTAAGCCTTGTAACGTCCCCAAAAAATGAAATAGCATTCCCAAAATGATCGATACATGAAGTAGACATATGGGAAATGTAAATCAATAACTTTTTTTTGTGGTATTACTATGTATTATAGAAGTAGAGAAATTGAAACTTGGAAAATTGCAAATTTTTCAAAATTTTTGGTAAATTGTGTATTTTTTTATAAATAAAAATGAAATTTTTCGACTTTATTTTACCACTGTTATGAAGTACAATATGTGACGAAAAAACAATCTCAGAATGGCCTGGATAAGAAAAAGCGTTTTAAAGTTATCACCACATAAAGTGACACTGGTCAGATTTGCAAAAAATGGCCGGGTCCTTAGGGTGAAATAGGGCTGAGTCCTTAAGGGGTTAAAGTTGGATATCAACTGAGCCACATGTTTGTGTCTCTCCTCTGTTAAAACAGACGCTGTCGGCTGCATCGTGGCACTAGTCTGCACTACCACCACGAACGCGGGTAACACCCCAACAGTAGTTATGACCAGATATTTGCCCGCTCACAGTAGTTATGCCCGGATATGTGCCCCCTCACAGTGGTTATGCCCAGATATGTGCCCCCTCACTGTGGTTATGCCCAGATATGTGCCCCCTCACAGTGGTTATGCCCAGATATCTGCCCCCTCACAGTGGTTATGCCCAGATATGTGCCCCCTCCCAGTAGTTCTGTCCATATATGTGCCCCCTCCCTGTAGTTATGCCCAGATATGTGCACCCTCACAGTAGTTATGCCCGGATATGTGCCCCCTCACAATAGGTATGCCCAGATATGTGCCCCTTCATAGTGGTTATACCCAGATATGTGCCCCCCCCACAGTAGTTATGCCCGGATATGTGCTCCCTCACTGTAGTTATGCCCGCATATGTGCCCCCTCACAGTAGTTATGGCCAGATATGTGTAAATAATATGACCCCCCTCTTCAGCCCCTCCAGCATACAATACCATGTAAATAATCCCCCATCATAGTTTTATGTAAATAATATCCCCCCCCAGCTCCTCCAGCATTGTCTTATGTAAATATCACCCCCTCCAGCATACAGTCCCTTCAGAGCCCAAGTAAACATAACAGTGAATCTTCTCCACTGTCCACATACTGACCTGCAGCTTCTGCTCCTTTCTCCTTGGTCTGTATCTCCCGCACATCGTGAAGCTCCGCCCCCTGCACAATGAGGCTCCACCCCTTCCTTTGATACCTAGAGCCACTCCATTCTAGTGCCGGAGGGGAAGGGAGCCAGAGGCATTGAAGTGCTTGCCGTGGGGGCCCCTCCTCCCTTGGGATCCGCCAGTGAGCATTACTGCAGAGCAACAGGGGTCCAGAAGCGGCCAGGTGGCCATGAATATGAGAAAATACTCAGCCGCAGGCCGGGCCCCCAGTGGCGTAGGGCCACTAAGGGTACTCGTTGGACTTTCGGCCCCTTTATGCACCCTTGGCTGCAAAAGAGTGTCACATGTGGTATCACCATACTCAGGAGAAGTAGGGCAATGTGTTTTGGGGTGTATTTTTACATATACCCATGCTGGGTGAGAGAAATATCTCTGTAAATTGTCAACTTTGTATAAAAACTTTTAAAAAGTTGTCATTTACAGAGATATTTCTCACATCCAGCATGGGTATATGTAAAAATACACCTCAAAACACATTGCCCTACTTCTCCTGAGTACGGCGATGCCACATGAGTGACACTTTTTTGCACAAAGGGGCCCAAATTCCAATGAGTACCTTTAGGATTTCACAGGGCATTTTTACGCATTTGGATTCCAAACTACTTCTCATGCATTAGGGGCCCCTAAAATGCCAGGGCAGTATAAATACCCCACAAGTGACCCCATTTTAGAAAGAAGACACCCCATGGTATTCCATGAGGGGTATGGTGAGTTCATGTAAAATTTTATTTTTGTCACAAGTTAGTGGAATATGAGACTTTGTAAGAAAAAAAAAAAAAATAAAATATATATATTTCCGCTAACTTGTTCCAAAAAAAAAAAATCTTCTATGAACTTACCATGCCCCTCACGGAATACCTTGGGGTGTCTTCTTTCTAAAATGGGGTCACATGTGGGGTATTTATACTGCCCTGGCATTTGAGGGTCTCCGCAATCATTACATGTATGGCCAGCATTAGGAGTTTCTGCTATTCTCCTTATATTGAGCATACGGGTAATGAGATTTTTTTTTCCGTTCAGCCTCTGGGCTGAAAGAAAAAATGAACGGCACAGATTTTTTCTTTCGCATCGATCAATGTGGATGAAAAAATCTCTGCCAAAAAATGTGCAAAAAAAAAAGAGGGGAAAGGACATAAGAGTGCTTGTGAAGTAAAGCTGCGATCGCTAATAAAGATCCAAAAAGCTCAAAAGTGATCGTTATAGCGCCGCAGCGATTTTACAGTGTTTTTGCAGTGATCAGAAAAAAAAAATTCTGATACTGCGGTGGGGCGGACTGAACGCAAGTGTGCGCACAAGATCAGGCCTGATCGGGCGAACATTGCGTTTTTTGTAGAGCCTAAGGTGACCGTAATGTACTGATATAGATCTGATTGCGATCAGTCTTGATCACTTACAGATACTATATAGTACTAGTGGGGTAAATTGGCTTCTGCCTCACAGGGGTTTTTTGCCTTCCTCTGGATCAACTTGTAGGAAACAGGCCGAACTGGATGGACAAATGTCTTTTTTCGGTCTTAAATACTACGTTACTATGTTACTAGTGCTGATTAGTGACAGCGATGATGCTAATCAGTGACTAATCAGTGACTGCGGTGCGGTGGGCTGGGCGCTAACTACCTAACAAGTAGCTAACTAACTGTTTCGCATATTGCGGAACGGAATTTCGGACCCATACATTTCTATGGGGACAGACTTTGTCCCGCTCGGATCCGGAATTGTGGATCCGCACTTCCGTTCCGCAAAAATATAGAACATGTCCTATTCTTGTCCGCAATTGCGGACAATAAAAGGCATTTTCTATATAGTTTTGGCAATGTGTGGATCCGCAAAATGCGGAAAGCACATTGCCGGTGTCCGTGTTTTGCGGATCCGCAAAACACATATGGACGTCTAAATGGAGCCTAACAGGGGGGTGATCAATGACATGGGTGTAATCAGGGAGTCTATATTGGGTGATCAGGGGTTAATAAGGGGTTAATAAGTGACCCCGGGGGGGGGGGGGGGTGTAGTGTAGTGTGGTGCTTGGTGCTACTTACAGAGCTGCCTGTGTCCTCTGATATACCTATTTGAAGCGATTTATTTTACATCTACAGCCTGCCAGTGAATGAACATCGCTGGCAGGCTATAGTATAACTTCACAGCCGCAAGCCGCTGATAACGCGCGCGCGTTCTTAGGAAATCTCGCGTCTCGCGAGATGCGGCATAGATGCGTCAACGAGGAATAACCCGGCCGCCCGCAGGACGCATCCCTGCGTTAGGCGGTCGGGTAGTGGTTAAAGGGTAACTGTCATATTTTTTATTTTATTTGCTAGTTTATTAGAGTTAGGCATGTATACCTGAGTTAGTCAGTCAATGATTGTCACAAGACCTGTAATTACTTTATAATAACAGCTTTCATTAATGTCCCCTGTCCCTTTCCACTGCTCTCCTAAAAGACCGTTACTATGGCTTTTCTGTCTCTGGCTAAGAAGACAGGAAGACGGAGGGGCGGTCCTTCACACTACATGCCTGCATTAGGCTTCAGAGTGAGGAGGCGTGTCTCTCAGTAATCCAATCTGATTGGCTGGCAGGGAGCTGCTGGCTACAGCAAGTGTGTATGGGAAGTGAGGGAAAGCAGTTTTGGCCTCAGAGAACTGGCAGAGGAGCCATCTTGAGAAGATCCTCATATTGTAAATGTTTAAACAGCCATAACTAAGGGAAAAACTCAAGGTAAACAGTGGTATGTGAAGAAACTAAAGATTGCTTTATGCATAATGCTGCTGCAGCAGTAACGTATGCTTACATTGATTTTGTGATGAAAACATGACAGATACCCTTTAATTATAGAAACAACCCTCAACCCATCCCCCTATCCCCACCCCCCCAAAAAAAAATTCCACCCCCCCATCTCCTCTCAATCAATCCTTTACTCATCTTTTTTTAATCCATCTCTCCCACATCTCGTCAAATTTCAATACTTTTTTCTGTGATTTATAATACATTTTTCACAGGCTATAGAACACTTAACTGTGCTCTTCCACAATTGAATTGTTGGGACCCTTTTCTCTATCCAGTTCTTCATAATACATCTCCTTGCTTGAAACAATAGTTTTCCTACTAGCTGTTGTGTTCTAGCATTACCTTTAACCCCTATACTGCCCAATATACATGTATCAAAGCTGCAGTAGCGTCCTGGCTGCCATGGTAACCGATCAGAGCCCCGGGATTACACTGCTGGTGCTCCAATCGGAACTGCCACTGCACCACCAATGAAGAAGGGGGGAGGGGACCCTGTGGCCACCGCCACCAATGATTTAATACTGGGGGGAGTTGGGGGGGCGCACTGCGGCTCCAGTGACTTTAGTACTGGGGAGGTTTTGGGGGGGGGGGGGCGCACTGCACCACCAATGTTTAATACTGGGGGAAGGAGATAACTAATGTTTAAAGACAAACAGTGAAGATAACTAATGTTTAATACAAATACAGGCGTCACCCGAGGGGTTAACTGCCACTAATCCCAGCTCCCAAAATAACATAGCCGGCACCCGGCCTCTATGACAGGGAGCTGCGATTAGCGGCAGTTAACCCCTCAGGTGACGCCTGTATTTGTATTAAACGTTAGTTATCTTCATTGGTGGCGTAGTGGCCACAGTCCCTCCGCCCCTCTCTCTCCTAATTGGCAGCAGCGGCACAGAGGGGAGGGAGAGGACTCCTCCACTGTGCTGCTGAGGGAACATGGCACTCACTGAGAGCAGCGCGTGCCATGTTCTCTGATACTAGGCTGCGCTGTGGCGCATCCTAGTATCGGTAAAAGGCAAATCCTAGTATTGAATCAATACTGGTACAAAAGATTGATACGACTAATCGCTGACCCCTATTTATTGGTTCTACCTGCATGTTAGAAAAACATCGCCTAATATTATCCGATGTAGATTTCCCGGGCATATATCCGGTTTGATCCTCATAGATAATTGTTGATATGACCCCCTCTTAGTCTAGCCGCCAATACCTTCGCTAGTAACTTATTATCTGGATTTATCAAGGCTATAGGGCGGTATGATTCCATCAATTTAGGATTTTTATCTGGTTTTAATATTAGTGTTATAAGAGCTTGACATAAAGTACCGGGCAGTCATTTCTTATTCCTAGAGGCATTCCACATTTCCATTAATACTTTTCTAGAAGTGTCATAGCCCTCAAAGAGGAGACCGTCCAGCCCAGGAGACTTATTCTTGGCGATAGAGTTAAGTACCTTCATGCATGAATGGAGGGAGAAGAGATAAGGCGGCACTCACCCAGCTGAATGACAGTAGTCCTTTATTGAACCTTCTTACATAAAAAAGACGAAGAGGTAGCAGGGGCGGACATCTAGTAATGCGGCGTCGGCCGTTTCGCGCTTCACTAGCGCATCGTCAGGCCACTAGAGTTAAGTACCTTGTTCTGAGGGGTGGATTGGGGCTTCCAACATTTCTTTCTGTTCTTTTGTTAATTGTTTTATTTCTATATGTTCCAGGAACCCTTTAATTACATCCATTCCCTCATTTAATCTACTTTTATATATATATATCTTCAAAATATCTCCTCAGTGGCTTTACCTTATCTGCTTGTGCTACTATTTCTTGCCCAAATTCATTTTCCAATTTAAAAATAGAATTGTTTTCTTCTGTGCAGCTCTTATATATGTTCCTGGTATATGTCCCTGGGTAGATTGTTCTTTTGTGGAAATTATCTTTTGTTGTTCAGCTATCAAATATAGTTTATCTTTGTATTTAGTTTGACTCTCATAGTTGCCTTCAGTAGGATTTTCAGCATATCCCCTTTCTTTATTTTCGACTTGTCGTTCTAACTCCCTCACCTGTCTTTCTTTTTTGTATATAGAAGTGTTTTTAAAAAAAGTCCCCTCTCATATAGGCTCTACTAGCCCCCCATACCACCATAGGATCCGCAGTCCCATCATTATCTTGTGTCCCCCTTAATATTTATCCAACCGAAATTAATTTTACCCTGGTACCTTTCCCTCCCGTATCCTCTTATACTAACCGAATCTGGACAGTGATCAGAAACACCTCTCTGTGCATGTTTTACCTTAATAATTTCATGTATCGTATTTCTATTTACTACTGCCATATCTATTTGTGATTAGAGATGAGCGAACTTTAAAAAAAAGTCCGGTGTTCGGCGTTCGGGTTGTGGTAAGTCGCGCATCCCGTTATGGATTCCACTATAGCGGCATATGGAATCCATAAGGGGCGGCTGCCACCAACCCGAACTGTTGAACAGCCGAAGGACCTGGGGTGACGTCACTGTCATGTGATCAGTGCAGGGGGCGTGTCTCAGCACTAGATTTGATCCCGTGCTGAGCCTCGCCCCCTGCACTGATCACATATAATGGAATCCATAACGGGATGCGCGACTTACCACAACCCGAACACCGAACACCGGACTTTTTTTTAAAGTTCGCTCATCTCTATTTGTGATAATACTCTGTGTGTTTTAGAAAAACATGAACATTTTCTTACTATCGAATTTAACAACCTCCCTATATCTATCCAATCCATTTCTTGCATGGTAATTCTAAGTTTAGACTTTGTGTGGGTCTATTTTTGAACCTATTCTACATCTATCTAACCCCTCATCCATTACCATGGTAAAATAACTCACCATCAACAGCGTCCTGTCTCTTCTGTGTATCGAAAACTCCTAAATCTTCAGCGCTACATCTACTGTAAAGGGGGCGGTGTATAAACACTTGCTATTATCCATGGTTTATTATTCAGTATACAATCCATTACCCTCTCTATCTGTCACTACCTCCTTTATTTGTATCTTCATATCCTTATGGAAAAACCGAATGGTATGCGTACTGTAGCCATGGTTTCTCTAATGCTTTACTCCTTTCTTTGGTTATATGCCTTTCCTGAAGACACATGACTGCTGGTAGAAATGTTGTAATCACGTTGAATACTGCTATTTTTTTCACCCCTGTTCCAAGATCCCTAATATTCCAATAAACTATACGCATCTCTTATTCTTACTTAATGGTTGCAATAGATATATATCTCACATGGCTCGAGAGAAGGGTCCCAAAAGATAAGAAACAAAACAAAAAACCTGGGGAGGAAGGAGCAGGGACCGAAGTTTGGGAGATATGGAGCAAGAGGAAGAAAGAGAAAACATAACAGTAAAAAAATAATAATAATTGTAGACCCCCGAGTCCCCCACCCAATCTCAGTATACCCTACCCATTGACCCATAGGGCTTTTCTCAGCCCCGGCTCTCCTGACTTAGCATTGTCACCCTCCCAGACGCTCGCCTCGGAGCATTTTATATTCATTGAATATTTTTCAGTCTTTATCTTCTTCCAGGGAGCTAAAGAACCATAATTCTTCTCTCCACCCCACACATAGCTTTGGAAATAACATTGAGTATTGAACCCCTTTCATGCCTAACTCCTTTTTCATCTTATATAAACGGACTTCTATCATGCTGTGTCTCTTTCGCATAGTTTGGGAATAGTGTAAGAGATGTCAAAAATAGGCACCCCATAAAAATATACTAATATCTATATAATATCTAGCTTCAACAATCCACAAGCATGACTATAGTTTTAAATTCATGACATTGCTATTAATCACCAGTAGATGGCAGCAGAGAGAAAGCTTGAATAGCAGAGCTACAAACAGCAGAGGGGAACTAAATAATGCAGATCTTGGTTTATGGGGGGACATGATTTACTGCTACATTTCCTGTATCCCCATACTGAAGGGTTGTGACTAAATCCCATGACTCGGAGGGACCTGGTCCTTCCCAGTCATGGGAAATAGCCGGCTCTACAGCAGCTGTCTATTTCCCATTACTGGTAGGGACCTTTTTTGCCCCCTAGTGGTGAGGTCCTCCCCAGTTATGGGAAATAGCCGGCTCTACAGCAGCTGTCTATTTCCCATTAATGGTAAGGACCTTTTTGCCCCCTAGTGGTGAGGTCCTGCATAGATACAGTATTTAGCCATGTCACAGTGATTTGGCTATTTCCCATGACTCAGAAGGACCTGGTCCTCAATAATCATGAAAAATAGCAAGCTCTATAGCAGCCGTCTATTTCCAATAATCTGCAGGGACCATTTATTCTCCCTATAGCAGCCGTCTATTTCCAATAATCGTCCTACACTAAAGGAGAACCATGCCGAGGCACAGCTGGAATAAAACTTGTCATAGTTTTATTCCGGCCGCCTCTCGGCATGGTTTGCCATTCCGGCCCCAGAACTCCGCCCTGCTCCCATTATAGTCAATGAGGCCAATATGGTAGTCCGGGGCCACACGTACACTAGTGGCAGGACGGATTCGACATGAAAGTAGCCTCAGGGCCCTTTTACAAGGAGCGATTATTGGGCAACAAATGTTCATATAAATGCTCGTCGTCCGCTAATCGGGCCGTGTAAGAGGCTCTTCAATCAACTGACGAACAACTGCTAACTTTGTGCATCTACTTACTGTACAGTGTAAAATGCAAATGCTGTGGTGATCAGGCGACTTCTCTTCACACAGCTGATCGGCGGGGCGCCCGGTGTCAGACCCCCGCCGATCTGGAGGGAATGGGTTAGGTCGAAAATTTGTCATGTGGGTGACATTTTAATTTTTACTTCAGGCAGAAGAAAGGCTAGAATCGCCCACTGCTGTGGCTTTGCTGAATAGCAGAGTTCACATTCCCAGCACAGCTAAGCATAGATGGCGGCTGCACTGACACAGCACCACACAATCCAGCCTATGGGTGTGCACACACGTTGCAGAAACGCTATAGATTTTGCTGGTCCCAACGCAAGTCTATCAGCAGGTCAAAATCTGCACACGGCCGTTGTGCTTCCGTTCATTGGGGACTGCAAGCAATGTCCGTGCGGCAGCCATGACGGATCCGCACCAGATGCCAGTGTGAAAGTAGCCTAAGACTTCTGCTGAAACAGATCTTCCATCTCAGAGTAACCCGCCCTTTCAACCTAAGGCCTCTCGCAGACGAGCATATGCTGCCCGTGGACATATGATGGTGTGCGCTACCAGACACCGTGGGGTTACTGTCCCGTGCTCATACACACACTCCCCCCCATGTACACCACCCATACACACACTCCCCCCCATACACACACTCCCCCCCCTGTACACCCCCCCATACACACACTCCCCCCCATGTACACCCCCCCATACACACACTCCCCCCCATGTACACCCGCCCATACACACACTCCCCCCCATACACACACTCCCCCCCTGTACACCCCCCCATACACACACTCCTCCCCATACATGCCCCCCCATGTACACCCCCCCATACACACACTCCCCCCCATGTACACCCCCTATACACACTCCCCCCACATGTACACACTCCACCCCCATACACACACCCCCCATGTACACCCCCCATACACACTCCCCCATGTACACCCCCATACACACACTCCCCCATGTACACACTCCACCCCCATAAACACACTCCCCCATGTACACCCCCATACACACACTCCTCCCATGTACACCCCCATGTACACCCCCTATACACACACTCCCCCATACACACACTCCCCCATGTACACACTCCACACCCCATACACACACTCCCCCATGTACACCCCCATACACACACTCCCCCATGTACACCCCCCATACACACACTCCCCCATGTACACACTCCACCCCCCATAAACACACTCCCCCATGTACACCCCCATACACACACTCCCCCATGTACACCCCCCATACGCACACTCCCCACATACACACACACCCCCACGCTGAACTCCCCACATTCACCTCCCCGCACACACTCCCCCAACACACACTTTCCGCCATGTTTATCCCACACACACTCCAACCCCCACACTCCCCCCCACACACACCCCATATTCACACACACACCTGTGTTCTCACACACACACTCCCCCCCACGCACACTCCCCCCCATATTCACACACACTCACTTCCCCCCATGTTCACACCCCCCACACACTCACTCCCCCCCCATACACTTCACCCCCCACACACAACCCGTGGTTCACCCCCACACACGCAACCCATGGTTCACCCCCACATGCAACCCATGGTTCACCCCCCCTCCACACAACCCATGGTTCACCCACCCTCCACACACAACCCATGGTTCACCCCCTCCACACGCAACCCATGGTTCACCCCCTCCATACGCAACCCATGGTTCACCCCCTCCACACGCAACCCATGGTTCACCCCCTCCACACAACCCATGGTTCACCCCCTCCACACAACCCATGGTTCACCCCCTCCACACAACCCATGGTTCACCCCCCACACGCAACCCATGGTTCACCCCCTCCACACAACCCATGGTTCACCCCCTTCCACACAACCTTTGGTTCACCCCCCACACAACCCATGGTTCACCCCCACTCCACACAACCCATGGTTCACCCCCCTCCACACAACCCATGGTTCACCCCCTCCACACAACCCATGGTTCACCCCCGCCTCCACACAACCCATGGTTCACACCCCCACACACATTTTTCCGCCATGTCTACTCCCCCACACACATTTTGCCGCCATGTCTACCCCCCCCCACACACACACACATTTTGCCGCATGTTTACCCTCCACACTTTTCCTGCCATGTTCACCCCTACATTATAAATACGGACTCCCTCTGCCAAGTTCTTCAGCAGTAAACATACAGTACATTTAATATTATAAATGTTAAATACCTCCAATGAGGAGCGCCACTCTCCGCTCAGTTCAGACGCCATCTCTCTGAATGAGGATGCGTCCGCTCTGCAAGCACGTGATTTCACTGTCACGTGCCACAGTGACGTCAGAAGGTCCTTCCCGTTCATGGGATTTAGCCTTTACCCATACTGAAGGTCATGTGTTTGTTCCTTCCTGAACATGTTCAATAAAATCACTTCTGTCTTCACCCAGTCCGCTCCCTTCGCACATTGGAATTATTGACCATACTTTCAGCATATGTGCAATAAAAGCATTACTGGAGTCCCTTAACAATCCAAGGTCCCCTTTTCCTTGCCCTACGGAGTATCTCATCCCTATCCCTGGACGTCAGTAACTTGACCAATATTGGTCTAGGTCTTGCTCCAGGTGGCGGTACCTTAGTGGATAGTCTATGAGAACTGTAGCGGACTGGACCCTGTACCAGAGTCTGCCCCAGTTTCCTGGAGGGGACTGCTTGCTCGCCTCCTGCCCTGCGACTATGGCCCCATGTATGCTTGTCCTGTTTGAGCGGTGATACCCCAGATAGCTCTGCTATGGAGCCCATTCGTATAATGAAAGACTATGGGAAAGACTTTAGCTCCATGGCAATTGAACTGGATGTGTGTGGTCTGAGCGCCAT
Source organism: Bufotes viridis (assembly GCA_033119425.1). Lineage (NCBI taxonomy): Eukaryota > Metazoa > Chordata > Amphibia > Anura > Bufonidae > Bufotes > Bufotes viridis. The sequence goes on from JAKVIS010001578.1 coordinate 25,007, forward strand.
TCAATAATGTGCGCTCAGACCTAAGCCATCTGGGGATATGTTAAATGTCTGTGTACTGTAAAGGGTGGGACATTGTATATTTGAATAGTGATGTCTGTCCTATTGTCCCCACGTGTGTATTGGCGATTTCTCTTTGTCCTGAGAGATAATTGAATGACTCCTCGGTTGTCTCCAGGACAGAAGACATTGTGTATTCTCCGGCCTGTGATGATTACATTACCCGTGTAGGGTAATTGTATCACAGGCAGAGGGGAGGGATATGCTGGGGGTGTCTGTATTGTCCCATTGTGTGTGATTGGCTGCTGTATCCCGTGTCGCAGTCTTCCTTCTGGTCCCCTAGGGAAGTGTCCACCAGGTGGGAGACCTGGATAAATACCGGGTAGGTAGCCCTCAATAAAGGGAGTTCCTGTTTAACCCTCAAAGTGAAGTGTCGTCTCATTATTGGGGGAGGATTTATTGCATGCTGTTCCAGTTTGATTGCTAGGAGAGCAAACCTATTCGTATGGTTCCTATTCAACTGTCTACAGCATTCAGAGGCTTGAGAGGATTCATGTGCTTCTCAGGTTCGGTGATTGAGGTGTCTGCTAGAGTGCTTGGAGTCCTCAGGAAACGCTAGGAGCATCTTTCAACGGAGGTACCCAGTCGGGGTGACCGTCGATCCGTTACAAGAACGTTCTATAAAATCTGGATATCTTGTCCATACATTTCTATAAACCATTGAAGTAAATCACATCTTGTCTTTCCACTCCTTTAGGGAATCCCACACCTCTCATCTTAGCTCTTCTAGATCTATTTTCTATATCCAGAAGTTTACTCTTTATTTCTTTGTTTTCCAGCATTATTTTCCCACTGTCGCTTCAGATAACCTTCTTCCAGTCTGTTCTTATCAGGGCCGGTGCAAGGATTTTTGCCGCCCTAGGCAAAATAAAAGTTTGCCGCCCCCCCCCCATGTGACATCACAATGCCCGACCCATATGATCTGCCATATTAAAGGGGTTCTACAGTTTATTTAAACTGATCGGCAGGGGTCCGACACCCGGGACCACCGCCAATTAGCTGTTTGAGAAGGCAGCGGCGCTGGCAGTAGCGCCTCAGCCTTCTCGCAGTGACGTCACGATTAGTATAATTGGCCTGGGTGGGGCTAAGCTTCATTCAAGTGAACAGAGCTTAACCCCGCCAAGGCCAGTGATACTAGTCGTGACGCCACTGCGCCTGCGGTAAACAGCGAGAAGGCCGAGGCGCTACTGCCAGCGCCGCTGCCTTCTCAAACAGCTGATTGGCAAGGAACCCGGGTGTCGAACCCCTGCTGATCAGTTTAAATAAACTGCAGAACCTCTTTAACTATCGCCAGTTCTCTCTCCCCCTCTTGTCATTCTCTTTCCCCCCCCTTGTCATTCTCTTTGTCCTTCTTGTCATTCTCCCCCCCCATGTCATTCTCTTCCCCCCCCATGTCATTCTCTTCCCCCCCATATCATTCTCTCCCCCCCCATGTCATTCTCTTCCCCCCCATGACATTCTCTTCCCCCCCATGTCATTCTCTCCCCCCCCATGTCATTCTCTTCCCCCCCCATGTCATTCTCTCCCCCATGTCATTCTCTTTCCCAATCCCCCCCTACCTCTGGTGTAGTGTGGCCGAGCTCTGTATGGTCCACGGGTACAGGCGCTTTTGTTTCCTGTACCTGTACTTCATGTCAGTCCGGCCGGGTACAGGAGACAGATGCTCCCTGTAGCCGCGGACCATACAGAGCTTGGCCACGCTACAATGAGGGAGTGACAGGAGGGAGCGCTGAGTGCTTCTGTCAGCTTCTCTCCTCTTGATGCACTCAGGCGGTGCGCCCTCATGGACGCGCCAGCCCTGGCAGTGCTGCAGTCGCCAGAGGCTCAATATAGAGCGTTCGGGGGGCTGCAGCATGAGGCGGGGCCGGCGCTCCTAGCAGCGCCCCTTCCCAAGGGCTGCCTAGTCAGCTTATAGGACGCGCCGGCCCTGGTTCTCATACTTATGCTGGTCTGCCCCAAGTAACCCTGCATTTTCTTTCACATTTCCCACTTGGAGAGAGAGATCCAGTATTGCTACATTACACTTTGTAATTTATAAAAAAATGTCCTGCAAGCTAGGTGATTGCAGACTATTGGCTTTGCTGGTATCTCTGTCTAATATATTCTCGCTGGAGCTTCTATCCCTGCTCAGGGAATCCTCGCCTGATCCTTCTTTACTGATTATATTAGGATACTTTCACACTAGCGTTTTTACTGGATCTGGCAGGGTTCAGCAAAAACGCTTCCGTTACCGATAATACAACTATCTGCATCCATTATGAACGGATCCGGTTGTATTATCTTAAGGGCTCTTTCACATTTGCGTTGTGAGGATCCGGAAAGGACTTCAGTAGCGTCCTGGCTGCCATGGTAACCGATCAGAGCCCCAGCTTACACAGGGGCCTCGATCGGAACTGCTGCTGCGCATGTGCAGAGCTAAATGTCGGATCCAGCGATGCGCTGAAACGACGTTTAGCCTAATTCCGGATCCAGATTAATGCACTTCAATGGGCATTAATTCCGGATCCGGCGTTAAGGCATGTCTTCCGGATTTTTGGACGGAGACAAATCCGCAGCATGCTGCCGTTTTGTCAACGTCCAAAAAACATTCACATACTGAACGGAAGACATCCTGATGCATCCTGAACGGATTTCTCTCCATTCAGAATGCATTGGGATAATCCTGATCAGTTTCTTTCCGTCCTAGAGCCCTGAGGACGGAACTCTAGGACGGAAAGCAAAAACGATGATGTGAAAGGGGCCTTACATAGCCGAGTCGGATCCATCATAAACTCCATTGAAAGTCAATAGGGGACGGATACGTTTTCTATTGTATTAGAAGAAAGAGCAAGCGGCACTCCACACTACTCCGCTATGGAGCGGTGCCCGTATCCAGAGTCGGTGTACTCACAGATAGTAGTATTGGAAGGATCGGCACTCAAAGTAATAATTCTTCAAAATTCTCTTTTATTCGCCATAGAATGAGGTAGAACACTACACGTGTTTCGGCTCTATGAGCCTTTCTCAAGTGTGCAAAACAGCAGGTGAAAAAACAGATTTAAATAGCCCGCTGTGACCTCCGTCACTTCCGGCAGCAGGTCACCATAGTAACAGAACAACATTTTAACAGCAATCACAGAAGGTGATGACATTACAAAGTTTTAATATATATAGACTCACAACGCAATTATTATATAGAAGGCTCAGGTCTTCTGTGTCTATAAGAAAAAGACAGAAAGAGAAAAGGAAAAAGACAAAGGAAAAAAAGAATTTTTTTTTAATTTTGAAAAATTCTTTTGAAAAATTCTTTAATTTTTTTTTTGATAGTCCTATTCTAGAACAAACACAGAACCAGAGATAGGTGCACACTGCCGTCACACTAAACCCTCACACTGATGTTAAAAATTGAGAGGTTAGTTCGACACACCCTACTAGGAGGACATGTCTTAACCCCTTAAGGACACGGCCCTATTTCACCTTAAGGACCAGGCCATTTTTTCAAAATCTGACCATTGTCACTTTATGTGGTGATAACTTTAAAACGCTTTTTCTTATCCAGGCCATTCTGAGATTGTTTTTTCGTCACATATTGTACTTCATGACAGTGGTAAAATGAAGTCGAAAAATTTCATTTTTATTTATAAAAAAATACCAAATTTACCAAAAATTTAGAAAAATTTGCAATTTTCCAAGTTTTAATTACTCTACTTCTATAATATATATAGTAATACTCCCTCCCTATAGTAATACTGCCAAAAAAAGTTATTGATTTACATTCCCCATTTCCAGCATGTAGCCATTGCAAGCATGGCTACATGCTGGAGGTAACAGAGGAGATGTTTGTGAGTCATCCTAATGCTCCTGTAATTAAGCATGGCTACATGCTGGAGGTAACAGAGGAGATGTTTGTGAGTCGTCCTAATGCTCCTGTAATTGCCCACTGGCCCCTGATATCGCCCATATGGCGCAGGTAGGTGAGTGTTAGGGCCTCGGGCTACTTGAGAGACCTTGACTCTGGTGCCCGAGCTTAAGACATGTCCTCCTAGTAGGGTGTGTCGAACTAACCTCTCAATTTTTAACATCAGTGTGAGGGTTTAGTGTGACGGCAGTGTGCACCTATCTCTGGTTCTGTGTTTGTTCTGAATCCTTGCCATATCCACATAAATTTCATCTTATGTAGGATGTCCATTGTGGTACTTGTAGTCCGTTGCTGGCATCATCCATTGTATGCATTTTTTGCTGGTGATTGCCATTAGCAACGGACTACAAGTGCAGGATGTGCTCCCCTATAGAAATGCACAACTGCATATGGGTATGAGCGCATCCTGCTTTTTTAACACCACATTTTTTGATGGTTTAGTCCTATTCTAGTTCACAGTGCAGCATTCAATTGATACTCTCTATTGAGACCTTTTGGCTCCAATGTCTGCAAAGTATGTATCCAAAAGCTCTCCCGCAATCTCAACATTTGTAATCTGTTACCTCCCCGTCTGGGTAATGTAACTTCCTCAATGATTTGGAAACGGAGTTGCGATACGTTGTGAGCGCATCGATGAAAATGAAAGGGAACTGGTAATAACAAATTTCCTGTACGAATAGTAGATTTATGTTTAGAAAACCTATCTTTCATACTCATCGATAATTTTTCAAAATTTAAATTTATTTTTTATTTTTTTTCCTTTGTCTTTTTCCTTTTCTCTTTCTGTCTTTTTCTTATAGACACAGAAGACCTGAGCCTTCTATATAATAATTGCGTTGTGAGTCTATATATATTAAAACTTTGTAATGTCATCACCTTCTGTGATTGCTGTTAAAATGTTGTTCTGTTACTATGGTGACCTGCTGCCGGAAGTGACGGAGGTCACAGCGGGCTATTTAAATCTGTTTTTTCACCTGCTGTTTTGCACACTTGAGAAAGGCTCATAGAGCCGAAACACGTGTAGTGTTCTACCTCATTCTATGGCGAATAAAAGAGAATTTTGAAGAATTATTACTTTGAGTGCCGATCCTTCCAATACTACGTTTTCTATTGTGCATTGTGGGTCATAACAGATCTGTCTTGCTCCGCATCGCAGGACGGAAAGCAAACCGCAGCATGCTGCGGTTTGTTCTCTGGTATGAGAACGGAACGGAATGCATTTTGGAGCTACAGCCTGGGCGAAGGAGACGCCCAGGGCAGAAGAGGATGTCTCCTCCCAGGTGCGAGATTAGCTGGAATTAGCATACGGCGCGGGCATCGGTAATCGGAGCCACAGCGGGCGAACAGAGCAGCGCCCAGGGATAATAGTAAGTGCAGGGAGATCCCTGGGCGCTGCGCTACACATACATATCATTTTATAACAATCGTTGGACCTCTTAAGTTTCAGCACGCAGTATACCGGCGTATAAGACGACCCTCGACTTTTGAGAAGAATTTCATGTGTTAAAAAGTAGTCTTATACTCCAGAAAATACAGTAGATGTTCACCTCGGTCCTCTGTTCACTGATTATTTGTATTGGAGGCTGGAATCTTCGATCCACCCTCTCCTCGATTCATTAGTCCTTACGGACTCGGCCTATTTCTTTAATGTACATGAAAAAACTTGTACTATAACGGACTCCTGAGACTAATGCCGTACTGTGGCATTCCTCACCATAGAGTTCCATTGTACAAAAAATGTATTTTGTTTTTTGTCTGGACTTTGCAGGATGGAAAGACGTGGTACACTACGATTTCCCATCCTGCAAAAAAGAAAATAAACATTAGCATATATGTTTTTTTTTTTTTTGTTTTTACAATGGAACTCCATGTTGATGGATGCCACAGTATGGCATCTGTCTGGGGCGTCCGATAACATACCATCATCTAACGAAGCAGAACAACAGAAATAAATAGTGGTGGCGTGAAGAGGTGGGTAGGCAGGGAACCATTACTGGTCTAAATAACATGAAGCAATTATGGCGAAGTGATAAAGTCCAGTCCAATATGGCGGATCTTCCCTGTACTTTACCACTTGGCTATAATAGCCTGCTGTGCATTCACTACACACTGCAGCACATACATCACACACCCTGCACTAAATACTTATCAGCGTGAGATGTATGTGGTGCAGCGTGTAGATCACACCCTGCACTACATACATTACACATATACATACATTGCTGCACTTGGTGCAGGTCAGACTGGATGTCCGGGCTCCCCTGCAGTGGTCCAGCACTCCATTCCTCTTCAGCTCCATGCCATGTTTGCTGGCGCAGCGCTGCCCCTGCTCTCCTCATACATCGGGACACGGGAGCTAGCCCCTCCTCCTTTCAGCTTCCGCCGGCTTCCCCTGCTGCAGGGCGCTGTATCGCTCCGGCACCTGCCCAAACTAGCCAATACCAAAGCTCCTTACTGTATGGAGCTTTGCTATTGGTTATTTCAGGCACAGGCAGCATCGCTACGCTGCCTGTGCTGCTGAATGTAGGGGAAAAGTCTAAGGCGTATTGGTACACCTTAGACTTTTTTTAGAGAGTAAAACAGCCTGAACAGGCGTCTATGACGCTTGTACAGGCGTTATTGCAACCTCTGTCTGCTGCCATGTGTTTAGGAGATGATACTTTATTATAATAGAGTCCCCTATAGATCCTGGTCCTGCAGTATCTGGTGC